>OVAY01000196.1:0-79975 GCA_900406395.1 Kernera saxatilis | reverse complement strand
TCCACGATAATCCATTTCCATCCCTCTCTGCCTTGTCATGTCCACTTTCCCTTTTCTCTCCCTTCTTCTCTCACGCATGCTCATATATAGGTGCTTTTCCAAGAAGAAAATCTTCCCAAATCCATGTAGCAAGAGCTTTTTCTCTAAAATTCTGATTTGCTTCTGTAGGTTGTGCTAACAAGACATTAAGATCTTTATTCCTTAAGCTCAACATCACCCTACCAAAGTCTGAATCACCAGCTACGATCAGATAGTAACTTGACTCATTGGGCGGAAAGCGAAGGTCCCAGCGTACCTGACGAAGCAGCATTCTCGTGATTTTTAGATCGGGTGTCTCTTCTTTGGGACGAAGTTGAATACTGCGACAATGTGGGCTAGCAGCTAACACATAACATTCGTCGCACAGGACTTGTCTTTCAAAACAGTGAAAAAAATTTGTTATTCCAAGATACTTAGCAGGCACACGAGGAGGGTTACGAGGGTATGCACCATAAATGTTAATCTCCGCCAGATTAAGACTTTTATCGTAAGCTCTTAGAGCATTTTCAATCTGGTGTAAGGTTCTCTTCTCAGGTAATGGAACTTGATTACGGTCCCAATACATATAAACTGAAAAAACAAAAAAAAACAAAAAAACAGATTGATGAGAGAAATAAACAATCAGAAAAATGAAACAATTGAAAGAGAAAGAGAGATTACCGGCGGACATAGCTTAAATTTTCGAGCCTCACTGCACTAGAGGAAAAAAGGTTGAAATGGGGAAATAAACGAGAAGAAGCGTATTGTCTCGAAGATTTGAGAGCGAAAATTGTTTACCGAAAAAAAAAAAAGATTTGAGAGCGAAAATGGTTTGAGTGTAAAACCCTATGCTGATGGCAGGATCGTAAAATTGAAACTGATTCAAGGGCCTAGCAAAATATTTGGGCTTACGGCTTTAAGCCCATTTTAATATAGAAACCTCAATGATACAATATGAATGTTCATGGCAAGATTTTTACTATCACGCAAATTCAAAGTTGAAATATTTATTTAACATATTCTCACATCTCATAATCACTAGTTGATAGCTTATTGGGCTTAAAGGCCCGTTAGTTTTCCGGGTTGGGCTTTAATTCTGTTTTCAGAATAAATAAATACATGTAGAAGCTCTTCTTTATATACTCATGTATAAATACATGTAGAAGCTCTAATAATAAATACATGTAGAAGCTCTAATACGAGAATAATTTACTTTAAAGTTTAAACTATGAGATTTGTGTGCATATGTGATTAAAACTGAATAGAAAACGCAAACAACATCAGATACTGAGGTCTTTACTTTTTGTCTGTAAATTTGCTGATGGATCAAAGGCGACACACTATATCATAATTCTTGAGATCCATTAGTGGATGATTTTGTCTGCAAACCCGATAAACAGTTAAAAACTGATCTTTCTGAATGCAGTTTGGTTCAGTGTCGAAAAAACACAAGTGTGATCAAATAAAATCAGTGCACACAATAAAGAGAATGAGACTGAGGTTGTTCTTAAAATAAAGGCTTGCAAGAGAAGGGAAAAAAAGGTAGGATAATGTTGAAGAGTATCAAAAGCTCATAGAAATCAAACAAAAAATTACCCGAGAGGTCAAAGGGTACAAAGGTAACACAGCACATCAGTATTCAGAAGGAGAGATGACATCGTCGATCTTTAGAATCATCTTAACGACTTGCGTTGCGAGTAAAATCTGCTGCTGCTTCCCGATCAATGTTTCAAACACATTTTGCTCCCTCATATCGTTTGTTCCCACGTCATTGCAATCTATCCCATAGAAGGGTATATTCTCCTGTTCATATACCAACAGAAGCCAAGTTTTTTCAATCAGTCGAACAAACAAATCAATGGCAAAATAGATAATAAGCTCATAAAATCACTTGCCTTAATTTGCTGAGATTTAACCGCGGAGAGTGTCTCAATGGGCTGTAATCCACTGTTCTCTGCAAGAGCCATAGGGACAGAGTCCAAAGCTTCTGCAAATGCCCTAATTGCATACTGCAAAGAGAGGAAGTATTTACACATAATATGTCTTAAGCCTCAAAGATTTCACTTCATACTCAAAAAGAAGAGGAAAGATTGTTTTTTTACCTGCTCAACGCCAGGGTACTTATCAGCAGCTGCATCAACCGCAAGTGAGCATGCGATTTCAGCTGCACCACCTCCATATACAATTGATTTGTTGCGGATGAGATTCCTAGCCACACACAGAGCATCGTGGATACTACGCTTCGTTTCTTCTACCATCATTTTGTTACCTAAACCATATCCCGTAACGAATTGTTCAGTTCTACAATGGCTTTGTCCACCATAATGAACTTTGAACCATATTTGATTCAGCACATCGATGTTTATTTCTCATCAGCTATTACAAACTGTTATTACAATGATAAAGAAAAGGCCATGAATACCTCCACGGATGAAAACAGTGACAGCTCTCGAATTCGCACAGTGCTCAATATACAGCATTCGTTCTTTTGTTGTGCCAAATGATTTTTCACGAACCAACCCAGCCTAAACATGTGAAGAAGTGTGAGAATTAAATGGTCTGATTAAAACATATTTAACATTCCACTTATTTTACTGGCAACACCTACTGAAAATAAATAGTACCTTCCCTAACTTCTCCGGGGTCAACTCCTGGAATCTTGGAACAATTCTTCCGCCTACAAAAGATAAAGATCTTATCAGCTCTACACAATTGATAAAAAAACACTAGCAGTAGATGCTCCGAGTAATGTACTTACCTGTGGCTATTGCGATAAGTTCTAATTCAACACCACCGACCCATCTGACAGCAGGCAAATTCCTGTGCATTAATAGATGATTTGCCTCATCATCGAATCCCCATTGGCAAATAACCAGTGTAGCTCCAACATCCTGCAAGTTCAAAGTATAAGGATCATGCATAAATCATATCATAAAATGCATTGCGGTAGATAATCTCCATTTTCAAAAGCCAACAATTTCCAATAGCTCCCTCCACAATCAAATGACAATGAAAATAAAAACTGTTAAAAGCCTACCTTGCACTTTTGAACCATCTCATCGAAATATTGCTGCTCTTGCTTGCGCAATGTCTCAAACTTCTCCACAGTGTCAATGTCCACCTTATGCTTGGTCTTTGGCTTCGGTGGCTCAAAGGGGCAAGTCAAAATGGCAATGTGGGCATCTTCAATTTGCTTTGGCATTTGTGGATGACTCATGTCTTTGTCAACCAGTATTCCATATATAAGCTCAGTGTCCTCCAGCTTTCCCCCGACTTTGCCCTCTACCTTTATCAGATCTAAGTTAACATCCCTCCTCTCTAAATCAGCAACAGCAAGAACTGCTTTTACAGCAATAACAGCTAAACTGCGCTTGCATCGATTTACACTGTAGAAATGAGAAAAACAAAATTAGGACAATATTCTACAAACCATATAAAAAATATGCAACAACTATTGACAGGTAAATAAAATATTAAAAGGAATATTACATCTTCGAGGATAGAGTAGTCATGCATGTTTGAACTAGTGGCTCGAAATTATTAATGTCGAATTCAAACTTTTGAGATATACGCTCCAAATGCTCAACTGCCACTCTAGAAGCCATCTCATATCCCTCCGCGATACGGATAGGATGAATTCCCCTATCTAATTGACGTTCAGCTTGCTCCAGAAGTGCACCAGCCATGACAACAACACCTGTTGTGCCATCACCGATTTCATAATCCTGACTCCGCGACAGTTCAACCATAAGTTTTGCAATCTGGTTGTCAACATCCATTTGCTCCAAGATGGTTGCACCATCGTTTGCTGGAAAAATAAAAATGGAAAAGTTATAAACAAAATAGCAAAAACAAATCATGCTTCACAGAAAATGGATGTAGTTCAAACATGATTCTGTGGGAAACTGAAATGAGCTCAATTTCAATACACATTGTAAAGAAAGAATGAGAGAGGTGTACACAAACTAGCATCGGTTGTTAAAAGAAACCATGTTTTGCATATACAGCAGATGGCAAATGTTATTCGAAGTTCGACGAATATTTGAAAAATTGCCCTGAAACATGAGCTTGATTTGCATAAGAATCGTAAGACAAAGTAGAATTCAGCCTACATAATTAAAATGCTACCATCTGTGGGAATCATTCACATTTAAGTCGCCGAAGAAACTAGCAGAGCTGAGCAGGTTAAGTTCCCACACACAGCAAATCGATTTTCAAAAACTACACAGCGAAAAGCTAGATGGATCCATTCAGCAAACTGCAGCATCGACATCGTAAACCCTACTCAAGTAAACAAGACTGAAACTGAAACCCAAAAGCAGAAATGAAATCAAAAGTGAGAAACGAACTGATGGTGACGTCTCCGTCAGGTCCCTGAAGCATCTTGTCCATTCCCTTAGGTCCAAGAGAGGAACGAAGGATCCGAGCCACCGCTTTGCCAGCAGCAATATTGGCTTTCTGAGCATCGATGCCTCGAAGACGCGTCTTTTGATCCTGCTCCCTCAGTATAATGAACGGACGCCCGAACTCATCGAACGCCAGCGCCATTTTCGAGCCTTAACTTTCCTCGATCCGATCGAACTAACAGATCTTGGTTTTTTTTCTCTCACTGCACAAGAGGAAAAAAACGAGAAGAAGAGTAGTGTCTGGAAGATTTGAGAGCTAAAATGGTTGAGTGTAAAACCCTAATACGTTGCTGATGGCAGGATCGTAAATTGAAACTGATTCAAGGGCCTAACAAAATATTTGGGCCTACGGGTTTAAGCCCATTTTAATATAGAAACCTCTATGATACAATATGAATGTTCATGGCAAGATTTTTAAGATCACGCAAATTCAAAGTCAAAATATTTATTTTACATATTCTCACATCTCATAATCATGAAATTTTTCGGTGATACATTAAAACCATTAACCAACTAAAGAATCCTGTCAAAATCGACTGTGCAAATATATTCGAAATCCAAGACTAATTTTTTTTTTTTAAACATGGAGGAAACAAAATATTGAATGAAATGGTTTCATATTCAATCAACTCATTTGCATGTTACCATTCAAAATCTATATCTTAGCAATTCCATTTTTAGGTAGTCCAGTCGATATACATCGGATTGAACGGTAATCCTCCATCGTAGTTCAAACGTTTTCTATTTTATTGTGTATCATTCAAACATGACAAACTATATATACACATCAAACCCATCTCCTCCCCAATCATCACAATCTCTAAACCTCAAACCCTAAAACAAATTAAAAGAGAGCTACGTAAGAAGGAGAGAGAGAGAGAAGAATGGGACGCCAAAACGTTGTCATAGTCTTTGGCCTCGTGTTCTTGGCCGTCCTTGGCCTCGCCGCAGCTGCCTCCTCTCCGTCTCCTTCAGCGTCTCCCTCCAAAGCCCCGGCTGCCTCCAAAACCGAGGTCGAAGCTCCAGTCACCGAGGACCACATCGGAACCACCGACGACGATGCAGCTGCTTCTCCTGGTGATGGTGACGTGGCAGTGGCTGGTCCTCTAGGAAGTGACTCTTCCTACGGTAGCAATGGACCTTCAGGCGCTGCCGACAGCGGCGCGGCCGCTCTTGGCGTCTCTGCGGTCTTCGTTGGTGTTACATCCATCGCCGGTTCTTTCTTGTTTTTCTGAGGTGTATATTATTATGAGAATGTTATTTTTAAAGAAGAATATTCTTATGTATGGATGATTGTGATGATCTTGCTGTATTTTGCTTCCCCGTTACTATGAGAAACGTTGTCTTTGTTAATAAAACTGAAAAAAAAAAACAAGAAAACGAAACTTTGCATTAACAAATGATAAAATACAAAATTACGGGTTGAATAGTATACTGATTTTTCACGTTTCCAAAATGCAAATGACATTAATTAGGAAGAATCGTAATTAACCATTGAATACAATCCTAATCGAAATGCATATATTTGTTTCATACATTATGGATATTTGTTTCATACATTATGGGACGGTGAAAAAGGCCATAGGCCCATAGTATATACTTTTGAAGATTGTCTGACGGCAGTGGATCCAACCAAAACAAATCTGTGATTTTTTTTTGTAGAAATTTGAAGCTACATTGTCGCAATACAATATTAGTAGTATTAATAGAGAATATGCCAATAATAGGCAAAAACAGTGTCAACGCTAACCGGTGGTTAATAATGACAGTCGTAACATGTGTTAGTTTTAATTATAAATTTAAAAGGAAAAGCAGTTAAACTTCACCGCCGCTATTTTGTAACATTTTCAAACTTCAAATTAGCGACGACGAATTTAAAATGGAGTTCTGAAACGACAGAGTTTAGTTTTGGATGACGAAATTTTTGTTTTGTCAAACTGCAATAACAAGTACGAGTTCCACTAATTTCCATCTGACAACCTATTACGAAGGAAAATAGTAGTTTTGTCTTCAAAAAAAAAAGTGACACAATGGAATTTAAAAGTTGTGGTCACACCTCACACGCCAGTTTCTTGGTTGGGTTTGGGGATCTTCCACTTTAGAAGCTGAGCGAGGGACCCATCAACGAGTGAAGAAAGAGCCGTACGCGTAGTGGATACGGTCCATATTGGTGTGTTAGTACTCTTTTGGTCCTGATAATAATACCTCTTTTCTTTTTCTTTTTCTTTTTCTTTTTTCCGATCTCTTTTCTCTCTTTAGGATCTCTTTAGTCTTATCTATCAAATATCTCGACGTTTTTGGGGTATTCCTGTCAAGTAGCAAGTAGCAACCTTCGAAAGCACCATTATCATCCTTGATAGAGAAAGTTCCACGATCAGTACTAACCGTCCGAATATTCAATATTTTTAAAAAAATTTCGAAATAACCTTGTTAAAAGTGCCAATTAATATTCAGGTAATGATGATGTTTGTGGATGAATTACGTAACTAAAAAGAGACAAAAAAAAAACATAGGAGTGGTATGCGAATTTGAAAGCGAGAGATAAACACTTTCTAGAATGTTGTTCTATTATGATATTTTTCGTTTTCATCTAAATAAATAAATGAAATAGTTACCAGCGTTTTACTTCAACTAAATCTAAAGATAAAGAAATTATGACTTTTAGCTGTGGTTATATGTGTTTGAAATTAACTGATCTTTTCACCGTCTTATAAAAAAGAGATCGGAAAAAAGAACTTGCAAGACCAATTTGCTCGAAAATGGTATCTATAATGTCATATTTCCCTAAAATGAGAAGAGTTGGATGTTGCCTCTGATTGTTCACGTGTCCTTGTGCCCCTCTCTAGTGTTTAAAGAAACATGTTATTGCCACCAACATTTGGTAGAATTTGGACATTCTCTTTTTGTTCGTCAACATGACCATGAGGTTTATGTTTATGTTGAAAATGTAGATTCGTTGATTCATCTCGATCTGTTTTAACTTTGTTTTCTTGTTTTCTCATCCAAGTCTTCCCTAACTTTTGTTGAAATCGTTAAAATGCTACTAGATTTGCTTCATTTTGGCTTCTGGTCATGCACATACAAACACGAGAAAAACAAAATTATATTACTCAGCAGAAACCGCTACAAAGCCAAACTCGAATACCGTAATGTGAACAAGCCAAATTTGCTTCGTATTGACATTGATAACTTTCTCAATTTCAACAAAATATTCTCCCATCCACCACTTCCACGGTTCCACCATATGGCAAATAAAAGTTCGCGTAAATAGCTGATATTTTTCCTTATTACAAATCAAATAAAATTGTAGGTTCTTCGAAACATATGAGAAAGACGCAAGAGCCTTGCTACCAACCTTTCACTATTCTCGGCTAAAAAATCTCCTCTCATCGCTACTTCCCAGTCCACTCCTGATCAAGACAGATCTTTCCTATTTCTGTTTTTTTTTTTATAATAAAAAGTTAAGAATTTATCGATTTGGATATGGCTATTAAATGTAGACCGGTTTTGACATTGACCCCCATTCATCGTGTCTCTCTTTAAAATAGCAACTTTTCACTTTCCAGCAACGATGTGACCAATCTCTAAATCATCATTTTCTTCAAAGTTTCCCACTTCTGCACTCACACCCATTTATTACAACTATTGATCACACAACTATTCAACTTACAAAAAAGTACTACTCCTACTAAAATAATATCTTCATAAACCTTATTGTTTAGCTAATTGATAGTCTCTCTTTTATAATAATTGATATTTTAGTAAAAAAAATTTATTTCAATTTAGTCGATGTTTTAGATTTTCAATACAAAATTAAATTTTATTTAATTTTTTTTGATCAATAGTATTTTGTAGTCTTTTTTTATGATTGGTTGAATTACTTTTAATTAGACAATAAATAATGTTTTTTATATTAGAAAAATCAATAAATTATAAATTTATTTATAAAATGTTTTAATTAATGTGTTTATACTTTAAACATCAACTATTATGAAACAGAGGGTCACTAATAAAATTGGCTCATAATTAATTGGGTCCTACTCTCTCCTAAACCCATGCGCTACCTTCCAACCTCATCAATGCTGTAACGCAAACCCAATTGTCCTCTTTTTACATTACTCTGATTGATTTCGAGCTCTTGTTTTTTACCCCCACATACACACAACACACCATTGGGTATTGACTATTTTCTCCTGAATTTACCATATTACCCTCGGTAACTTAAACTGAATCTTTAGTTTGAACACCCAACAAAAATTTAGTAATCGACCCATTTCGTAACACCGCTCTGTACTTGCCTGCCACGTGGCAAAATCTCCCTGCACGACGCGCTTCTATATATACATTTACATATATCTTCATCGTCTTTCACTCTTTCGCCCACACAAAGCTAACTTCTCTCACCAAACGGATACGCTTTAGAGAAACAGAGAAACTTAACGAGCATGAGGGTTATCTCATGGCTGTTGGATTCTGAAGATTCTTCCCGGAGAAGACGAATACCAAAATCTCCGAACCATTTGGATTCCGCCGATAGCGCCACGTCATCGTCATTGAGCGAAATCACCGGCTCTAGCAGCCTCCATAGCAGTCTCTCTCTCCAGACACTCCCTTCCGTTCCCTCCCTTCAGAAAATCCCCTCCGACACTCTCGCCGTCACCGTCTCTCACTCCGTTACCTCCTCATTTAAACTCCGGGAACGGAGTCTCCCCGTCACCTGTCTCGCCGTCAACGGCGGATACCTCTTCGCCGTCTCCGGACACGAAGTCAGCATCTACGATCGCGCTATGTGTGCTCATCTCGACACTTTTAACGGCCAGGATCCTTTCTCAGGATCCGTTAAAGCCGTCGGCTTTTCCGGCGAAAAAATCTTTACTGCTCACCAGGACGGAAAAATCGGGGTTTGGAAACTAACGGCGAAAAGCGGTTACAAACAGTTAACGACGCTCCCCACTTTAAACGACCGTTTACGACGCTTCGCTCTCCCCAAAAACTACGTTCAAGTACGCCGTCACAAAAAACGTCTCTGGATCGAACACGCTGACGCCGTTACCGCTCTCGCCGTTAATAACGGCTTCATTTACTCCGTCTCTTGGGACAAGACCTTGAAGATATGGAGAGCCTCCGATCTTCGTTGCAAGGAATCAATCAAAGCCCACGATGACGCCGTTAACGCCGTCGCCGTCTCTTCTAACGGCACCGTTTACACTGGATCCGCGGACAGGCGTATTCGGGTTTGGGCGAAACCCGCCGATTCGAAACGCCACAAGTTAGTCGCGACTTTGGAAAAGCACAAATCAGCGGTTAACGCTCTTGCATTAAACGACGACGGATCGGTCTTGTTCTCCGGTTCGTGTGACCGATCGATTTTGGTTTGGGAGAGAGAAGACAGCTCCAATTACATGGCGGTGAGGGGTGCTTTGAGGGGACACGATAAAGCAATACTTAGCTTGTTCAACGTCTCTGATTTACTCCTAAGTGGATCTGCTGATCGGACGGTCAGGATTTGGCGGCGTGGAATCGATTCTAGTTACAGTTGCTTGGAGGTACTTTCCGGTCACACGAAGCCGGTTAAGTCGCTAGCGGCGGTTAAAGATACGGAGTTAGACGGTGTCGTTTCGATCGTTAGTGGAAGTCTTGACGGAGAGGTTAAGTGTTGGAAGGTCTCCGTCACCAAACCGGATAATTCAATGTACAAGAATCTCGTTTTATGATTTTTTTTTTAATTATTACTTTATTATTGTTTTTTTTTGTCAATTTATGTTATTATTGTTTGGCGAACAACAATTTGGCGTTTTTTAACCGTCACTTACAAAGCAAGACATTATTGCAATACATGTGCCAAAAGAGTGTTATAGATTTGTGTACATATAAGGTAAGCAAATGAGGTTGTTAGTAATGTAATAAGAATATCAAGGTTAATAATGGCTTAATAAAATGGATCAAAATTGGACAAGTGGACACATCTGCACATGTTTTTTTTTTTTTTTATGAAAATTACATCTGCACATGTTCTTCAGGCGTAGAAATGAATATGCTGCCTGAGCTACCTTGGAACCTGGGAAAATCTATACGGTGATGTTTGATAAATTTATGCCTATATTCTGTATTAGATTCCTCATAGGTCTGACAAGTATAATACTTTTAAATTATGTTTGGACTGTTTAGTTGTAAGAATAAGATCATTATAATATTCGCATGCAAAAGTCCATGAACCATAAGTCAGATTTCAAGACAAATATTGGCTTACGCCAAAGGAAAAAAGTCAAAAGGCCCGTGAGAATGGATAAGATACTATTATAACTGTGATAACTTATAATAAAAGAAATTCACTTGATGTATTTGTTAAACCAAGTGAGATTTGTCAAGAGCACTTTAGTAATGTTTCATCTCTAGTGTTTAGGTGAAGAGAAGTTGAGGAGATAGATGATGCTAGATAATGTTTTTAAATTGAAGGATACTATATTAAAGTTTTAATTTAATATTGATTGAATGGACTGTTGTTACATAATAATTGTTAACATACATGAATCAAAGCCATAATATTAGGATGTGAGATTCCATTGAAAAACAACCTAAAATATGAGCAAACAAGAACAAGACATTTTTTTACTGTCGTAAATAATGTGTTGGGTCGAGTAAACAATATATATTCATTATCATTGGTGAAAACAAAATATTATGAATTAATATGTGACATATATCGTCAAAATCTGAACTTACTGCATGATTATATTCATACCAATATAAATGTATAATTACAACAGCAACAAAAAAAAGCTTTATCACAAATTACCCTGATCCCTGAATATTAATTTTTTCTTCGGCACTACTCTGAATATTAATATTGTTAAGCAATTTGATCGAAAATTATCAAAATGAATTCGCAAGTTTTAAGTTTCATTCGTTTATCAAAACAGTAGTATATAAAACTCTATTTATTCTATAAAAAAGGACTCTAGCTACCTTTTATGAATTATGTATTTAAACTGGTTTAGGCGCCATTAACTTAAAAAAGTGGGATCTTCCTGCTGAAATCGAATGGTAAAGGCCTCGAACTTAAAAACAGTAGACAAAATTAAATTATTGATCCAAGTTTTCAATAGTTAGTAACGGTATGTGTGATTCCTTTGAAAGATAGTTATGCCTCATATTAATTCAATTCATCTGGAAACAGAATGGTGCAGTATGATCTGTTTATCAATGCATTACATGCTGATCCTGGATCAACCAAAATTAAAGTGTAAACCCGAATTTATTGGAAAACTTTAGCCCAACCAAAAAAAATTTTTTATTAAATAAACTATCACTTACAGACTGTAATCCATTCATTGAAGATAGACAAAGCAAAACTACAAATTCTGATAGTGAAACATCTCCCTTTCATAAGTTGACCACAAAAATGGAATTACAATATTTTTAGCATAAAACAAGAAAGTACCGATTTTCAATTTTCAAAGGAATAAAAATACTTGGAAATTAAATACTAAAAGAAACAGACTTGGAAACGCCGACAAAAACAAAACAAGGGCGACTTATAAAAAAGGGACAAAGAAGGATCACATAAAATGCAACTTGTAACTAGTTTTACAGAAATTGCATGATACAATACATTTTATTTATTATTATTGGTCAAACAATTCCAATTTTGATTCTTTCGCATGTAACATGTTGCTGACTTATTACAGAAAACCAACCAATCAATAATGGTCGAGTCCGAGTATAGGGACGGCGCCGTTACAACTAAATAATGGCTACACAAGACTGAGATTTTTCGATTAAACTATCTTTTACAAGCTTTTAATGATCATATGATGATTAGATGATAGTCTGCAACAAACAATTTTGTTTCTTCGTAGTATTCCTCACTATGGGTAGCATATTAAATTATGATCCATAGTTTTGGGGCCTTTGTAATAGATATAGAGGAAAAACAAAAAATTTAAGTTTCAATTAAACCTTTTGAAAAAGATATATTTGTATTATTATTCTGTAAAATTATAGCAAAGTTTTTGTGTATTGCTTAATGAGAACTTACATTTACATGTCCAAAGAAAGCTGAAGAAAGCTTAATGAGAACTTACATTTACATATGTCCAAAGAACTTAAAATTACAAAGAAAAACAACTTCGTGTTCATCTCCATATGATTTTTTTTTACACATACATCGATCTATATGAATTAACCAAAAATTTGTATAAATTAATCATATAGTATATTGCTTTTCCTATTTTTCTACTATTGAGATGAACAAGAAGACAAATACATAGACTGTACATCACACATTAGAGAAAGAATGGAATGAGAAGACCCATCTTGTGTGACAAAAGTGGACAAACTTGACACATACCTTGGTACGTGTACGTGACCGTGAGAATGAAAAGTAGACATGCAAGTTGCCCAACTTGAACTCGTCTTATTACCAAAAAAAGTCTTTTCTCATGATGATATACTCCTTTTTCTATTCACAGGTTGGTATTAATCTTGCAATCGGGTGGCCCAAACTTTTGTTTCTTCCATATTTAGTGGAGAAGATTGCTTTCCGATTACGACCTTAGACCGAAAACTTGAGGATTGGCTAAGTTCGAATATAATATTGTTGAAGTTTATGGATCCCTAAAGATCTCATCATTTCACAAATATGGATTCATGTGTGTGTATCTCGATTGCTTCAGATAATTTAAGTAGAAGATGACAAATATGTAAGCGTATATCTAAACAAATACAGATATTTATTTGTTACGTGCATACATATATACAAAGATATAAATCAATTGTATATTAGTGAAGTACGATATTATTATGGACTGACTTGCGGTGTGTGCTGTCTGGCGATTCACGACCTCATAACCCAAGTTTAATAAGTCTACTATGATTATTTAACGAAAAGAAATCAATAATAACTTGTAACTTTCAAGTTTGTTCTCTACGTTTTCTCACTACATTTATGCACAATTGGGTGTATGTATATATACAATCATGCCTTTAATTTTATGGTTTAATATTAGCGTTGACTAATTATTAACATATCATACATAGCTTTTTTTTGGGCTAAAGTTATACATAGTTCATATAACCGCTGCAAATATAATTAACTAAATAATAATTTATAGATCATGTCTTAATATTTTACTAAACATATTTTTGATGTGCTAGTTATTAAAAAACAGAAAAAAAATAATTCGAATACATCACTTTACGTGTAACAAAGGTTATGAATTGGTTTCGTAAAGCGTAAGCAAAGTCGGCTAGGGTTTTTGTTCTCTATATTCTTTCCTTATCTTCCACAAGGACGTTGTCCGTCGTTCGTTCGTTGATGGAACCTTCTGCTCTTGTCTCCTCATTTCATGAATCTCAAGACACTCTTTCAAAACAGGAACAATCCATCTCATCTGTAGGGACTATGATCCATCGCTACACCCAACACTTGCAAGTACAGAAAATGGTTATGTACTAATTACAAACTAGATGATTATTTTATAACTAAAACGATGATTAATCGTTGATACATATATAATTACTTTTATCTACTGGGTTATAAATGAAATGTGTAAGCCCACGGAAAAGAGTAGAAAGCTCACCTTTATCACTTCAAGTTCCTCCGTGTATATCCACTAGATTATTTCAGAAAATAATTGGTCTAATCTAATTTGGCAGTGGTGATGTAGTAATAATCAATTTGGGGCAAGGCATAAACTCGATTTTTCCTGAGTTCGATTCTCCTCGAAAACAATTTTGTTGCTGTTAGGCTTCGGTCCAGATATGTTTTATGTTTTTAGTGGTGGAAAATTTCTGCTAAAGGATCTGCTCATTCTTGGTATTAGTCGGACGCTACGACGGCTTAAAAACCCGATGCTAATAGAAAAGTTAGCCTAATCTAATGTAGGTTTTCATTATTAGAAAGGAAAATTTTAAGGAAGTTTACAAGCTGCGAGTTGCAACTAAGTTTAAAAAAAAAAATTACACCATTTTTTAGAGCTCAGAAATTCTATAACAAAATCCAGAATAAATCGAGTTTTTTGCCAGAAAATAATATTTTCAATGGCCAAAAGTAACTAAAATATAGATTCTTGTGTGGGTGGTTTCGATTTTTGAGATAGAACATAGAGAATATTAACCACTCAAAATTTGTTATTGAACCACCGTTTTTTGGTTAAGAAAATTTGCACAAATTTTTAAACGTATCATTTTCCTACTGACCAAATATACACCCCAATTATTTTCTCAACTTTTACCGAACGTATAGGTCAATTAAAGTTTTAAAATATTTTATTAATTTCTTAAAATAAAACCAAAATTAACACAACATACAATGATATATATATATCTCAAAAATATCTACGCTATAATTTTACATTTAGATGATTCGTAATCGATATGATAGAGAAAATAATTTCTGAGAAATAGGCCGTTCCTTGTGTGGGAGAAAAGGCAATGGTCGAAATTATAGTGAGAAATAGCTGGTCCAACCTATTGGCGTCGAGTAAGCCCACTTGGCCTTGCTCATAATACCATTATCATTTTGTTTACAAAATTTGTGATAAATCAGTTCTTCGAAGAAACAAAAAAAAAAACTTATTTCAACGAACTGGGTAACAAACAAAAATATATGTTTTTGTTTTTGTTTTGAATAATACAAAAAGATATAAGTTAAGAAAGAGAATTGGTAAGAAATTAATTCCATAGCATCTCAGATGAAAGCGATTGATAGACAATATTGACATAAATCCACGGGTCAGATATATGACATAATCTGCTACAAAAATCATCTATTCGATTAAGGTCAATCTCTACTCGGTTAGTCTCCATTATTTCGCCAAAGAAAAGTTATATGTTCTTACAGGCACATTAATAATTTAACGGTGTTAGATTAAAACTCACCAACTTCATAAAAAATCAATCTCTAAAAGAAATAAAGAAGGGGGACCACTAATTAATGACTAATAGCTTCGTAATGCCTTTTTTTCTTCGTAAACATATGAAATTGAAGCCCTTTTTCCGTTTGCGTCCAAAGTTACATCATTGATGAAAACTTTGCTGAGAATAGACAACCCCAAATTCACCCTAAGTGGTTGGAAGTTAGAGCCTGCCAGATAAATTCCAGTCCTAATATCCGTTTTATCAAAACTAAATAAAAACAATTCTAATATACGTGTGAGAGAAACAAGACATATGTATATGTTCTTGTTTCATATATGAAACAATAGTGAATATCAGGATGGATTAACTATGGATCTATTTGGTTATTAAAGGGTACAACTGTATAAGGCGGAGATTATCGGCTCTTCACCAAGAATTATATAATTTGATATAGGTTATGCAATGTTTCGTGATGTATGAACGATATTGTTCCCAACTCATTATCCACATTTCCACGAATCTAGCAAGAATGACATGGAGGAATGGCCAGCCTTTGGTCCGGGTTGATTGGATTTGAGAGGATTAAGTCTGAGTATCCCGAATTTGAACTGATCTATGAGAGTATAACTAAGAATGCAAGACTAGAATTTCTAGCCAAAAACAAAATTCAAAACCAGAATTTAGTGTTTCTTTTACTAACACTTTTGTACCTCCTTGGTTAATTTTTGTTCTAGGAAACATTTTTCGCTAATCTATTAAGAAGTGTGTTTGTTGTAAAACAATAAAAACAAAAATAGAGATGTAAATTAATTTCTGCAGTAGACATTTTTTAACATTGCGTGATACAAATCAGGATAGTTTGTAAAATCAGTCAAAGTGTACATTTTTGTGGAACACAGTTCTAAATTAACATTTTTGTGATAATCAGTAACCTGCTACAGCTAACCTCACTATAATGACAAGGATTCCTTATTCAGAAAAGCTACGTAGCCTTAATAGTTAATACAGTTTATTAGGGTCTAATTAATGAGGTTGGTGATCATTTAATAAAATTGGTATCTCATAATAACTCGGTTATTTATTGCCCTTGGCCCTTGCCATCCCAATTCTACATTTGCAACTCACCCCAAATTAAAAAGCTTAATCTTTTGTATTTTTCTTCCGGAAAAAATCTGAGGTGATGGCGATGAACATGTTGATTTCTGCGGTGGAATGGGTATATACTCATTTGAGATTATCAGACGTGGCTTTAGCCCTAGTAGGGCTTTCTCTTCTTAGTTACTTGCGTGAGAAGCTATTGAGCAAAGGCGGGCCAGTGATGTGGCCAGTGTTGGGAATCACACCGATGTTAGCTCTAAACAAAGACGATCTATTTGGTTGGTGCACGAAAGGCGTGGTCAGAGCCGGTGGGACGTTTCATTACAGAGGAGTTTGGTTCGGTGGGTCTTATGGTATCATGACCGCAGATCCTGCAAACATCGAACACATTCTCAAAACCAATTTCAAAAACTACCCAAAGGGTGAGTTTTATAGAGAGAGGTTCCGTGATCTTCTTGAAGATGGGATCTTCAACGCTGATGATGAGCTTTGGAAAGAAGAGAGGCGTGTGGCTAAAACGGAGATGCATTCTTCTCGCTTCTTGGATCACACGTTTACTACGATGAGAGATCTAGTGGACCAGAAGCTGGTGAAGCTGATGGAGAATATGGCTGCTTCGAAGAGAGTCTTTGATCTACAAGATGTGCTATTGCGTTTCACCTTCGACAACATTTGTATCTCGGCCTTTGGAGTTGATCCGGGATCATTAGAAATCGATTTACCGGAGATTCCTTTCGCTAAGGCTTTTGAGGAAGCCACGGAGTACACACTTGCAAGGTTTCTGATGCCTCCTTTTGTGTGGAAGCCAATGAGGTTTCTAGGGATTGGGTATGAGAGAAAGCTGAAGAAAGCGGTTAGAATCGTTCATGCGTTTGCGAATAAGACAGTGAGAGAGAGGAGGAACAAGATGAGGAAACTCGGGAACTTGAACGATTCCTCTGATCTCTTGTCACGCCTTATGCAGAGAGAGTACGAGAAAGAAGAAGATACCACAAGAGGAAACTACTTTTCAGACAAGTACTTCAGAGAGTTCTGCACAAGTTTCATCATCGCGGGTCGAGACACCACATCGGTGGCTCTCGTGTGGTTCTTCTGGCTAGTTCAGAAACATCCGGAAGTCGAGAAGAGAATCCTAAGCGAGATCAAAGAGATCCGAGGGAAACTTGCAAAGCAAGAAACCAAAGGTCAGTTTGAGGCTGAAGAACTCAGAGAAATGGTTTATCTGCAAGCTGCTTTGACAGAGTCACTAAGGCTTTACCCTTCTGTACCAATGGAGATGAAACAAGCTTTAGAAGACGATGTGCTGCCCGATGGGACAAGGGTGAAGAAAGGCGCTAGGATTCACTACTCGATCTTCTCGATGGGGAGAATAGAATCGATTTGGGGGAAAGATTGGCAAGATTTCAAACCAGAGAGATGGATCAAAGAAGGAAGAATTGTGAGTGGAGATCAGTTCAAGTACGTTGTGTTCAACGCAGGTCCAAGGCTTTGTGTTGGGAAGAAGTTTGCGTATACACAGATGAAAATGGTGGCTGCAGCAATCTTGATGAGGTATTCGGTGAAAGTCGTTGAAGGACAAGCGATTGTTCCCAAGCTCACGACCACATTGTACATGAAGAACGGTTTGCGTGTCATGCTCCAGCCACGCGACTGGTAAGGTAGTTCAAACCAGGCCTCGGCATTCGGTTTATCTGATTCGGTATGAAAAAGAGATTTGGTCCCCTTTGCGTATTAAGTAAGTTTAGTTATTCTTATATACCTTAGTACAATTAAATGTGTTTTTTAGTATATATTTAACTAAAAAATATTAACATTTGATGAATTTCGGTATGAAAATGTTGTTACTAAAATGCTTGTTAGAATGAAGTTTGAACTTTATGTCCACTGCCCCTTAAGTTCAAACAATGGACAGACGATAATATCAAGAATTGCATATAATGTTTTCACACTACCATGAAATCAGCACTCTCCATTCAATCCGAGAGCAGTGAGAATGCGGAAAAAAAAAAAAAAAATTATGTACAGAAAGAATAAATGGCAAACCACAAAAATCTTATATCCTGGAGGTAGAAACAATGGTGAAGCCCTCAGAAAAAAGTAACGAGTGTTTCGTTCACCTCGTGGTCGATGCTCTGTTGAAAGAGAATCATCATTCTTTAATAGAGCTTGATACGAACTGCGATTGAGCTGCGGCAAATGGGACAGACTTTAATGTCTTGTCCACATTGATGGCAAGTCTGATGGCCACAGTTGAATGCCATGTTCTTTGTATTAACCAGACAGATTGGGCAAAACTGGCTCTCATTACTACCAGTTGAAAAAGGCGGTGCAGTGGCAACACTGCTTGTCCAGGAACTTTTCGAGCTGTTGTTTAGAGATCGATTAATACCACTTATTGGTGGTGGACGAGCAATCTTGTTTGGACAAGATCCAGTTCTTCTTCTGTAAATTTGGAAACAAGAGCATTTTTGATGAGTTAATAAGAGTTTTGTAGTTGCATAGCATATAGTTGTACTCTCAATCAAAATTGAAGAAATCTACCCGAGTAAGCCGAGCTCGAGGGTGGCCTTATACTGAGCCGGGATCTCCATCAAGGCAGAAAGTGCGAATTCTGCTTCTTTTCTTCCAGGATCAATGTTCTTCCACATAATCTCCGTGAAATTCACAAACTGTTTGATTCAATTGGGGAAAAAAGAGTTGTTAAGTTGTACAGCGACAAAGGGGATGGCATTGTTTTCAGTGGCATTACCTGGAAATTGTCAAAGGCACGAGCGGGGATGTTGTCATCAAACTGTCTCATTGTATCCCAAGGACCATCTCCAACACCAACCAGAACTATCGATAATGGATATCGACTGCAATTTTGGCACAAGAATTAGTTACATCACAGAGGTCATTGTATCATCTAATTTTTTGACTGAACCTAGCAAGAGACATTTACCTTGCTCTAACAATCGCATCAATTGTCTTCAGTTCTTGTGAGCTGAGGCCACCGTGCTGTGTATCAACGCTTCTTGTCACCTTACAAACATCATAATCCCATTAACCTCAGGTGAATAAATGTGGGATAAACGATTGTAGCTAAAACCAAAATCTTTTATTTACCTGTCCATCAGCAATGATGAGAAGAACATGGTACTGTCCTCCGCTTTCTTCCACAATCGTCATGGCCTTTTCGATAATGGGTGCAAAAGAAGTCGGCCCTGTGACAAAAGAGACCAAAAATCATGTAACAGAACAAACACACACAAAGCAGAAGAAGTAGAAAGAGTTTCTTAATCTCAACCTGCAAGACGAAGCTGAGGAACAATCTCTCTGTAACGCATAAGGACTTCTTCAAACCCGTTACAGAATGTCTCATCCGGATAGAAACTGA
This sequence comes from Kernera saxatilis, assembly GCA_900406395.1. Taxonomy (NCBI): domain Eukaryota; kingdom Viridiplantae; phylum Streptophyta; class Magnoliopsida; order Brassicales; family Brassicaceae; genus Kernera; species Kernera saxatilis. Next base: position 60,217 of record OVAY01000196.1, on the reverse strand, counting down.
AGACATCCTGATCATGTGTTGTAGCTGCAAGAATCAAGAATCAAACAGAAACCACAAAACCATCAATACTCTGGTCTACAAAAGAAAAGACTAATATAACAAGTCTTTATGCAGGACAATACCGTCCCCGAATCCATAACAAGGGATCAAGTTGTCCTCATCAAAAGCGGATAAAGTCTTTCCGATGATGGAAATGGCTTGCTCGTACGGGTTTGGAGTTGGTCCGATGTCATGTAAGCTTTTCCTGTTGAATGATCTCGCTCCTGAAATCCACCACCAAGTCAGCAACATTCACTTTCAAACCTTCAGATTCAAATAAAAATTGCTTGAATACATAGAAAAAAGTTGCAATTTTTCACCTGTCCACTCGTTGCTCTTTGTGACATCTATACCAACAATCAGATTCGATGACTCCAAACCGGCTTGCGAAAGAGCAGCAGTAACCTATAATTAATAACAAAGACATTCCAGAAACAGATCAACAAAAAACTATCAAAGAATCTCTTCAATGGGGTCAAAATTAGCGATGGAATTGACCTCATCAATGGAACGGTAGTCATCGCCGATCTGTGAATACTTCTTCCCTTGATTCCTCTGTGGCCTTGAAGGCGTTTGAAACCCAGAATGTTGTGGCGTGTAGTTTTGGTGAGGATTCTGTACCCAAGTAGAAGAAGAAGAAGACGAACCTTGAGAATATCTCCGACTGCTTCTCCTGCTCGAGCGTTTCGAACTGCCACTTCCCATCAGAGATCAACACTAAACTCAGAACTATTGAGAACAAAGACGATCGTCTGCAACAATTCAAAAACTATACAGGTCAAATTTTGCTAAAGAATCCTCGATCTGAAGTTTCTTCTCATTTTTCTCATTGTTGAATCAGTAAAGTTCTCGTTGGTTACATTAAATCAAAACAATTATAAAATCGCAAAAGAATCGCTTTCGAAGACTAAACCATCGCCGTGAAAGAAGAAGAAAACGATAATAAATTTCCAACTGGGATCGTAGAAAGAAGAAGATTGAAGAGAGAAGAACCAGCCAAATTAGCAATGTGTTACCTCGAATCGATTGAAGAAGGATTCTTGTGAAGTGAATTTTCAGTATCTACTACAAAGATAGATATGCAGGTATATATATAATATATATATATATATATATATATACGACGCCAGATTTTAGTTTTTTAATTCCCTTTGCAATTTGGATTTTGATGGAGAAAGGTGAAAGTGAAACTTAACCAATTTGTTTGACAAAAAAAAAAAAACTTAACCAATCATAAAAAGGAAATAATTTATCTTTTCGTTAAAAAAAAAAAGTTTTTATCGTCGGTCAACTATATTTTCGGGAATGATTATCAGTTACTGACCTAAACAAATCTATTTTTTATTTTTTTTTAATGTCAAAAAAACAAATATATATTTTTTTGTATCCAAAATCTAAGTAAATGTTATATCCAAAAGATAGAAGTACGTAATCGAAAGAAATAAAAACTCCTAAAGATTTGATGTTATCCAATATCTCTATGATATTTGATATTTCGCATTCCCTAAAAGAAAACTTAAAAACAACTAACAAACTAACAAAACTTAGTTGACGTGTCACGGATAAGTTGAGAAATGAGAACGCTTTTTTTTTCATACCGATTGAAATAGAGAAATATTACTTATTAACTAATCTTTAATTAGTGAACTATTTAGATTCATGTCAGTCGAAAACAAATATTAATAAATTAAATTAAATTTCTAATTTGTTTTAATATGTGTTATTTTTAAATATACATGTTAGATCAATAGATTCATCAATTAGTCAATTGGGTACACAAAAAAATGAACATTCCCAAAGCTTCGAGTGACCTCTTACAATCTAAGGAATGTCGTTCATAATTCTCCTAAACACATTGTTAATTCTTAATCCCTATGAAATATCAATTTTGACTAGATCATTGATATGTCAGTCCGAGTGGAAATAGGGTTTGGCACTGTCGGAAACTTCTAATATTAAGGACTCCATTTGTAATTGAAACGAAACGGGCTTAACTTCAACATAGTTGGGCCTAACAAACAATACAAAAGTGGCCTACCAAATCATTTAATTAATAGAAATTGTAAAGTAACCAGAACCCGAACCCGAGATTGATTTGTTTTGTTGCGTTCCGTCTGTTGCCGTCGAATTTGAAGTTCCTCCGCCGTAGAAGATCGCCTCTTGTTTCAATTTACTCCGACGTATCGCTGTCGGAAATCTCCATCCTCCGGTCAAAGACGGCTGTTTGGTTGAAAGGTTGATTCCGATCTTCCATCTTCCTATTCTGCCTCGCTGGTGAAGCAATTGCGTCATTATCTTGCACGCCACTGTAAACACAAAAAAAAACCCTAGATCGGAGAGAAGGCAAAATCGTCTTCCCTGATCGACGGTGGGAATGGCTAGCGGAGCCGATGAGGACGCCGATACTGTCCTCAGCGATGTCGAATCCGATGAACCAGCGGCTGTCGTTTTAAATGATCCGCCGCGGGAAGAGGTACCGGACGAAAGGCTCACGGAGCTAATCGCGGAGCTCGACCGCGAGAAGAAAGCCCGAGAAGCCGCGGAGAGTTCGAAATCGGAGCTTCAAGTGTCGTTCAACCGATTGAAGGCTCTTGCTCACGAGGCAATCAAGAAGCGTGACGAGTCCAAGCGAGAACGAGACGAAGCCTTGAAGGAGAAGGAGAAGGAGAATCTATCAAAGGAGCTGGAGAATGTAAATAAAGGTAAGGATGAATTGTTTAGGCAGCAGGATGAGATGTCGAAGAAACTTGATGAGGCTGTGAGATCTAGAGATGCTTTGAAAGCAGAGATAGAGAATTCGTCGCATATGTTGGTTTCTGGGATCGAGAAGATATCCGGTAAAGTAAGCAGCTTTAAGAATTTTTCAAACGGAGGTCTCCCGAAGTCTCAGAAATACACAGGTCTGGCTTCTGTAGCCTATGGAGTTATTAAGCGTACGAATGAAATCGTTGAGGAGCTCGTTAGACAGATTGATACGACTGCAAAGTCAAGGAATGAAGCTAGGGAGCAGATGGACCAACGGAATTACGAGATAGCCATTGAAGTTTCTCAGTTGGAATCAACAATCAGTAATTTACGATTAGAGGTTGCAGAGAAAGCTTCAGTTGTTAATGATTTGGAGAGGGATGCGAGTGAGAAAGACAAGAGGATTGCTGAACTTGAGAAAGATAATTTAGAGAAGGTAAGTGTACTAGAAGGTGAAGTTGTGGAGCTGAAACAGTTGGTTGATGAGTATGATGGAAAGTTGAAAACTATGGAACTGAAGATGGTATCTCAGCGTCCTTTGTTGATGGATCAGCTGAATCTTGTGTCAAGGATCCATGACCAGCTTTACGAGGTTGTGAGGATAGTTGATGGAAATAGTTCAGAACAGTCAGATTTGTCTGAGTCGTTCTTTATGCCTCAAGAGACAGAGATGGAGGAAAACATTCGAGCTTCTTTAGCAGGTATGGAATCCATCTTTGAACTGGCCAAAGTGGTTTCTGGGAAGACACAGAGTTTGGTGGAAGAGAAGAGCCGTGAACTGAAGAATTTGAATGAAACTGTGGGTCTATTAGTTAAGGAGAAGGAACATATTGGTACTTTACTGAGGAGTGCTTTGTCCAAAAGAATGGTAGCGGAGCAGTCATCCCAAAAAAGCGAATTGTTTCAAGCTGCAGAGAATGGTTCGAGGGATGTTGGTATCGATTTTAAATCCACTAAAATTTTAAAGGATGGGAAGGTTCAGGACTCTCGTGGTGATAATACTGATGATCATAGTACAGAAGAGAATGAAATATATTCCCTGGTGAGTTTTCCTCTCGGCCAATTATGTTTTATGAATTTCATTCATTCGGGTACCTTATGATGTCTCCACGTTGGAATGCAGGCCAGCACATTGGAGAACATTGTCAAGGCATCTCAGCTCAAGATTGTTGAACTGCAGCACTCCTTGGAGGAATCAAGGCAAGCTCTCTAAAACAACACGCCCTCCTTATATCTTAAAACTTTGATAGAGGAAATTCACATGGTTTCACTAAAGTGAAAATCAAATGCTTAGGTTTACCTCATAGCATTGGTTGGCCTAGGAACCATGAGCCAAAATCATTTTCCGATCAAATCCAAATAGTAGGAATACGATTTCACATGTTCTTGCAACATCTTACTTGATGTTTAATGAAACTCCATTGGAAGTCACTATTTTAAATGCATCTATGTGGTTTCTTGTGTAGTGCGTATTTTTTTTATTTGATTCTCCTAGCTGTCCAGTGTAGTTTTCTGTCCATAGTTATCCTTTTCTTACTTTTGTTAGCATTACTTACGCTGACCATTTGTTCTTGCATACATCAACCAGGGAAGAGACTAGTTCTCTTAGGAAACAATTGGACACTCAAACAAAGGAGCTTAACCAGAGAATGCGCCAAATAGAAGAACTTAAAGAAAAGGAGAGAATAGCTAATGAAAACGTGAGTGAATTTATTTTTATCTCAGTGAGAGCTGCTTGCTAATGTTGTGAAGTTGATTGGTTCGTGCAATATATGACTGCATTATAATACACTGTCCCAAGATTTTGAGTTTGTTTTAACCTTTGGTTCCTTTCGATGCTTAGGTTGAAGGGCTTATGACTGACATTACTGCTGCTGAAGAAGAAATAGCAAGATGGAAAGTAGCAGCCGAGCAGGAGGCTGCTGCTGGTGGAGCTGTTGAACAAGACTTCACGTCACAGGTGTGTAATAGGTCCTTGTGTTAGTCTAGTATAGGAGCATTGTAATTACCCTGGGTGGCTTGTAGTAGATTATAACAGTGTTGACAGCTCAGCAACTATAGTTGAGTCGGTTAGTGAGAGAGCTAACAGGTTAAAAGGAAGTTTAGGAGAATTAGCTCTGGGGTTTTCGGGATTGTCTGGGGTTTAGGATTGGAAATTGAGCCGAGAGTAGAAATTCTCTCATTAATCAAGTCTCTCTATGATGTGTAGTTCTTGGTGACGTGAATAGAGGAGATTTTATGGTTTTGGGTCCTATCAATGCGCTCTGTTCTACTTTTAGGTACGATTTCTTGGAAACCAAGGACTGATGATTTTAACTCCTATTGGCTTTATTTGCTCAGCTGTATGTGCTTAAAGAAGAACTTGAAGAGGCAAAGCAAGCGATTATAGAATCAGCGAAGAAACTTAAGTTTAAGGAGGAGACAGCTGCTGCAGCTATGGGTGCAAGGGATGCAGCAGAGAGATCTCTGAGACTCGCAGACACTAGAGCGACTAAGTTGAGGGAAAGAATACAAGAGCTAAACCGTAAAGTTGAAGAACTAGAAACTCATCGAGATATGAATACTTCAAAGAGAGCTAGATATGTGTGTTGGCCATGGCAACTTCTCGGGATTGATTTTGTGGGAGGTCGAAGAGTTGAGTCGGGACAACAAGAGAGTTCGAACGAGATGGAACTCTCTGAACCTCTACTATGAGAAAACCGGTACTGCATACCAATACCATACTCTCTGTATTTGTTTTTTTTTTTTGTTAATTTTTATGTATATACTACCTGAAAAAAAAATTCAAAGCTTTCACATGTTTTCATGTTGTAATGTTTGACTTAAAGGAGTTTAATCTGACTTGGCGAAAAGTGATCAATAAGTATGAAATTTACCATCCTTTTTTCCAAAACCTTGGAGTGCAATGGCTCAGATGATGACTCTCTTTGATCAAATTTATAAATGATTTGGACATGTTTAAGTTGTGGATCCAAATTAACAGCTAAATCTCACATGTGATCCTGATTCCAGAAGGTTGTAAAACTTTATGATATGTTTCAAATAATGCCTCAGCGTACGTACGTGATATAAAACTAAGTTTTTCAATTACTGTAGTTGGCTTTAATATTGGTACTTACTCATAGAGTTTTTTTTTTTTTTAATGATTGCAGAAAATAGTGATTTTTATTTAAAATATTAAATGTGATATATATATATACATATAGTGATTTTTAAATATTAATGTGATATATATCAAATATTAAATGTGATATATATAGTTACCAAAAAAAGGGTGAGATATATATATAGCGTTGACTTTTGAACCGTTCAAACAGGTAATTTAAAGTTATTACTTCATGATCTTGTTTGGTTGTGTTTGGGGGTGAGATTACTCATTAAGATATCTACTAAAACGGGAAAATATTTTTGCCCTAATGAGTAAAGTACCCAAATTAAAGCCAAGTAATTGAAATTTTCTAAAATTTTGAAAAAACTCCCCGTTTTTGCTTCCATTTCCATGTGCTGAATCAATCATAGAAAATCTGAAAATTCCACAAAAGAAAAAATCAATTGGCTCATATTTTTATTTTTATTTTTATTTTTTTATTGAAAAAACAATAGAGCTTACGCAACAGCTTTCACTTCTCCTTTCAGACAAATCAAAAACCCACGTCTGGTCTGTATACTGGGGACCGCCGAAGCAACAAAGGATCTCCAAAAATAATCACTAATTTAATCGAAACGCGTTTCTCGTCTCAAATTTGTAATGTCATGTCTTTTTTTTATTTGTTCTTTGATATGTTTTCTTTTTATCACCTTCGTGTTTTGTCACCGGAAAAATTATGGCTTATCAACATATCTGATCACACGTGAATATAGCATTGTTTTGTTAATCTAGGTGATAAGCAAATTGAGTCTTTGATTAGATCATTCGTGTTTTTGATTGTATCGCTACGAGTGATTACAGTTTGTTTATATCAATAAAATAGGAGTGATGGTGTTGATGACATTTGGAGCTTACAATCAAAAGTTGTAACTAAAACATAATAACTATGGGAATCTTGTCACGCAGGTAAAAAAGCCTCTTTGTCTCGTTTCTCTTATTGTTCTCTCTACAGATACAGAGAAAGCTTTAAAAATTAGATGATAATTGTTTGTTATTACAGCCCAACTAGTAGTAGGAGATCAGAAGATCATGGCATGAAGCTTCTTGCAACTGCTTTGTTTGCTGTTGCTTTTGGCATTCTGCTTGGACTATCTTTTCCATCTTTATGGATCACTAAGGTTAATCTTCTTTCTCTTCAATCTTTTCTTCTTCTTAGGTTAATTAGTACTAAGGTTACCTTTGCCATTTTGTGTTGTGTAGGCGAGTCTCCCGAAAAACCTTCTTCATTCCATTGCTATCTCACATAGAGATTCAGAAATTTCAACTCCTCACAAGGCCATTGATATCTCAAAGGCATGTTTTATGTAATTGTTTTTTGGAATTTTACACATTTTTTTTTGCATGTCTCAAGAACAAAACCAACTCTTAAGACATATTTGATGTGGTTCATTTTGTGTAGATATGGGTTCCTTCAAATCCTCGAGGCGCTGAGAGATTGCCTCCCGGTATTATTGCATCCGAATCAGACTTGTACTTACGCAGATTGTGGGGGAACCCTGAAGAGGTTAATTTGTTGCTCAAAACACAATCTCATTCTTGAAATTTACATGCTTCATGTGTGATCAGTAACATTAGCTTCAGTTATCTTTCTCTGTTTCCTCAGGATTTGAAGAAGCAACCGAGATACCTAGCAACATTTACAGTGGGTTATAAGCAGAAACACAATATAGATGCCTGTGTTAAGAAGGTTGCTTCCTGCCCTTTATTGTTTTATGTTTTTGCTTAATAGTTAAACTCATTATATTTCCCCCTTCCCAAAAAACAGTTTTCAGACAACTTTACCATTGTTCTGTTTCATTACGATGGGATAACAAGCGAGTGGAATGATGAGTTTGAGTGGTCGAAGAATGCAATACACATTAGTGTCCCGAAGCAGACTAAATGGTATCAATAGCTTCGCGTAAACCTCTCTCTGGGTATATGACTTTCTTGACTCATATTGGGATTTTTATAAGGTGGTATGCAAAGAGATTCTTGCACCCGGACATTGTAGCACGATACGATTATATATTCATATGGGATGAAGATCTTGGAGTCGAACACTTTGACGTAGAAGAGTGAGTTTCTTTTACACTCACATCCATTTTCATCTTCAATTTTCTAACTTTGTTTATCGCTGTAGATACATACACATGGTGAAGAAGCACGGCCTTGAGATTTCGCAGCCTGGTTTGGATCCAGAAACAGGGTTTACATGGCAGATCACTAAAAGAAGAGAACATATTGAAGTCCATAAGTATATATGACTCATTTATAACTTCCTCTCTAAGTTGATTTTGTTACATTACAAAAATGTTATATATATCGCTTTGAATCTTATCAGGGAAACAGATGAGAAACTTGAATGGTGCTCTAATCCTCCTCGGCCTCCATGTGCTGCGTATGTTAAAAAAATCTCTCTATCAAACTCAATTTTCACATCTCCACATATTTAACTTTTTTTTACTACAACAGATTTGTCGAGATAATGGCTCCTGTATTCTCAAGAGATGCGTGGCGCTGCGTGTGGCATATGATCCAGGTTACAATTACTTTATTATCTCTTGTCCTCTTCTTCTTCTATTTGTCAAAAATACATTTTCTATTTCCCTAACTCTTACTTACACCTTATTATGAACCAACAACAGAATGATTTGGTTCACGGCTGGGGTCTTGACTTTGCACTCAGAAGATGTGTTGAGGTAACACAAAAAGAGAAGGTTGCTTAGTGTTTTATATAAATGTTCTTCGATGTTTGATCAATTAATGAAGAGTCTTCCATTTTTATACTGTAAAAATGAAGGAGCCTGCACATGAGAAGATAGGAATAGTAGACTCTCAGTGGATCGTTCATCAATTTATCCCTTCCCTTGGCAGCCAGGGAAAGGAAGATAACGGGAAAGCGCCATGGCAAGGGGTAAGAAAGCTTGGTCTTGTCTTGGAGAGCTTCTTGGATTCTCTAGAACAAAACCTTGACAAGCAAGCAACTAGATGGGTCCATAGGTCTTTAAATATGTGTGTGTTTTGCAGGTGAGGGATAGATGTCATATGGAATGGAAAATGTTCGAGAGCAGAGTTGATAATGCGGAGAAGGATTATTTCAAATCGTTACAAGTTGAAAGCCCATCCAATTCAACCACCATTCATCAATAGGATCTTACCAATTTAGTTGTAGCCAGGAGATTTCAAGGTGCTACTCTATAGTCTCTTAACATAATTCATATAGATCTTTATATGTAATATACATATATACCAATCTCTTTAATCAGGTTCCATTGAATAATAGAAAGAGGATTTTCAATAAGAATTCATGATTTTAATCAAAAAAGAAAAGAAAAAGAGATTTGTGAGGAGCTGAAACAGAACAGATGTGTGGACTCGGAAAGATTTGTCCATTTTTGCCGTGTCAGCAAATCCGTAGATGACGTGACATGCTTACGTAGCAATAGTGAAAGTTGAGTCACCACGTGTCGATTGTGAGTCGACCTTGGGAGAACAAGGAGCTCTCCACAACGCACCACCTGGTTGGCTAAACACAACACGTGTCAGAGACACAGCTGACCACGAGAAATACAAAAACAGAGAGAGAGACACAGAGAGTTTTTTTTTTTTTTTTTTTTTCGTTATAAAAGACGATACCCCACTTATTAAGATACAATCATTGAGAAAGATGAGTCTCTAACGACAACCTCTCTCGTGGTGACACGTGATTAGACCACCGCTGGTTAAAAAACCACAATCGCCGATCGGAATATGAGTGGCGGCTAATCCTTCCTCTCTCTTTCTTTCTCTCCTTTTTGAAGGATCTTCAACTCTCAAAATTTCAAAACCACGCTTCAAAATCTCTGTGAATATATAAGAAGATAAAAAATGGGTCTTTCGCAATTTCCGGCAGCGTCAGAAGGAGTACTGCCACTTCTGGTGATGAACACGGTTGTTTCAGTCACTCTGTTGAAGAACATGGTGAGGTCTGTTTTTCAAATTGTTGCATCCGAGCGTGAAGAAGGCTCCAGGGAGATAAAGGAAGACGAGCCAGAAGAGGATTTCATGAGGAAAAGAAGACTCTCGATAACACAATTCAAGTCTCTTTGTGAGAACAGAGGAGAAGAAGCAGAAGAGAAAGGTGTGGAGTGTTGTGTGTGTCTTTGTGGGTTTAAAGAGGAAGAGGAAGTGACTGAGTTGGTTTCTTGCAAGCATTTCTTCCACAGAGCTTGTCTAGACAACTGGTTTGGTAATAATCACACGACCTGTCCTCTTTGCAGATCCATTCTCTAGTGGTGGAATCTTGTTTTAACACTTTCCTTTTATATTTCCTTTTGTTATGTTTTAGGAAAATACCACATTCTATATCCTCTGTTTTGCCTCTTTGTTATTGCTCCGTCCTCTGTTTTACCCTTTGGTGTTTATGTTTTCCCCCTTTTCCTGGGTTTGAAAAAGGGGTTTTTTCATAATAAAGAAGGACTTGAAACTGCTGTGATTTGTTGTCTAGAGCAAATATCAGAGGTCAACTCTTAAGCTCTTGTGTTAACATGGTAGATGGAACTATATGCTTAGATTCTGATATATCATGCATTTTGATTTCTTGTATTCATGTTTAGGTGATAAGTTTGCCTTTAAATGGAAGTAGTTTGTGTTAGTGTCGTTGTTGATACTATTTGAATTCAAATCCTAAGTTTTTGGAAAATAAAAAACATGAGACTAAGGATCCAGAAGTCCAGTTAATTACCAATTATAGTCTTATACTCATGCACTTTTATAGATAAAGGAAACAATCAAACACCACCCATTTTGTTACAAAAGCCCAAATAAAAACAAGAAGAAGACTTCACGATAAATATTTAAAAACAAGAAGAAGAATTAATTATCAAACACCACCCATTTTGTTACAAAAGCCTATGTCCTTACTGTTTCTTATTCTTCGTCCGTAGACTAGACGCTCTTAGTCATCCACTTACAAAACTGCCTATGCTCAAACTTGATGAATGCCTCTGCTTCCTTGTCAACATCCTCTTCTTTTGCAACTTCTCTCGAGCCCATCTTCTCGCTCTTCGTCCTCCTCATATCCGCACACTCGAAGACCTGAATCGGTTCTTCGGCTGCATAGGCAACTCGGAAATCCTTCATCGAGTCCCGGTGATGATGATGATGATGATGATGAGATTTGTGATTGGAGGAGTTTTCAAGTACCATTCTTCTTCAAATCAAAACCCTTTAGTTCTTTTTATTTGTTCTGAGTGTGGTTTTTGTTAGCGATACCTTTGAAAACTATCGCCTATCGGATGTATCTTTATATAAGAGATGTAATGTGGTACTTGAAGTCAACATAAAACGATGACGGTGAATCCGATTCCTTTGTCTTTATGTCTTTTCCGGCAAATACAAAGATATATTCTTGGAGGTTTTGGCCAATTATAATATCTAAAGATTTGGTCGAATGGTAGATAAGGATCTAATACGGCATAGCGTTTAAGAGGTTAGCTTTAACATTAAGCAAGATTGTTTATCCGATGACACTTTAAACTTAGAGCAAATCTTTGGAACAACATTGGATCCTTGAAGTGGGCCAGAGGTTTCTAATTTTCTAAGGTATATGCCTCCGAGTATAAAGTTAGTTACTGTTTGCTATTCGTCATGTAGTTTGATCGAACTAGATGCCTTAATAATGATGTATCTAATTCTAATGCGCAAGTTTTAGTGGAGAACGTAAGAAATACGTGGTTTCTCTTCATCCTATAGAATTATCTTTATTGCTTGGTCAAAAAGTGATGCAAGCTTTATGTGCAAACCAGGTTGATCCGACCCGGCCCGGCCCGATTCATAACGCGTTTGATTTTTTCATGGGCTGGGTCAATCCGGTCAGTGAAATTTGTTGATTGAAATTTTATAATTTTTAATCTGATCCGAACGTTTTGGTTAAAATAAATAGTAGCTTTGATTGATGAACAGCTTAATTGATTTGCCATTGTCGCACTATTCCGTCTCTACATGTAACTATCTAAAATTAATCTGATAATGCCCTTTAACACACCTTAAAGGCCAACATCTTGAGGCGAAAGGTGAAATGCCAAGAGGAAAAAGGAAAAAAAAAACAAAAAATCATTTTCTGACAAAATTTAACATTTGAATTGTTGTATAATCAGATAAATAAAATATAGTGGAATCATGCATTTCTCTAAATGTTTACTTATTTATAGTAAAAAACATATGGAATTTGTTTTGGCCGATTATGTTGGAAGGAAACTGAATTACTAAAAAATCATTTTAAAGTATATATCTTCTAATATTCATGAAGAATGAATAAAACAAAATTATTCGTCTCCATTCCAAACAACTACAAGTCGTAATTGTTTGGTCACTAGCATAAGGATCCATAATGCCCCAAAGCATAAACACAAACACGAACCCAAGATTCCTAGTGACAACTTAGCTGCTTCATCTCTGGTAAGCTAGAATTATCCAGCTTAGCCATAGGATCTTGAAGTATGTTAGTCTCAACGCTCTTGGTACGTTGCAGCGAAGGAGTTCGGTGAAGCCTGCACCTGAATGACCCCCGGTGAGTAGTCGGTGAGCAAAGGCAGTTGGACTTAGTGATGCTGGTCTGACGAGATAGCCCACCAGGGCCCATCGACGCGGTACTATCCATAGAAGCTTCGGTCTCCATGATTCCTTTGTCATTCATAATTTGAATATGAAAGAAAAGAGGAATCAAATATGAAGGAAGAGGTATATAACTCTGTGTGTATATGATCAATTTAAGATTTGAAGAAGCTTTAAGGCTGAACAAATCTTTTTTTTTGGTTGGTCATCACGGGAATGATGATGGAATCAATCAAGGACCAACTATAATACTATATCCTTTATGAAAAGTTACAACTATCCTATCCCTAAAAACCACATTGGTCCTTTAAATGGGTTTAATGGATGATTATTACTCCCATCACTCATCAACCGCAACGGATTGGGCTACTTGGACGCGGGCTAACCGTCTGACACTATATAAAAGACATGAAATACCCAAAAAATCGCAAGCATCTTGCTCAGACTTATTAACGCATACTTAACTTTTTTAACGGCCGTTAACTCTCCAAGCAATGCAAACACGTACGGTGGACTCTGCCTTTATCTAAAAACGGATTTTTTTCATGTACGTTCCGGGAAATGCAAAAAAAAACAAAAAAAAAGATAAAATAATATACTATATAAAAAATCGTTAAAAGAATTGATGAATGTTAAGCTATATTATACCAAACATGCAATGCTGCAAATTCGAGTAAATATATATGGTCATCGAGTTTTGGTGGTACAAATATATGGACGACGTTTGATCGAACCTCTAGCTAGGATGTGTGCCAATTTACCGACAAACAAGGCTGTAACGTTTTATCAAAGAAGAAAACAAGGCTACAACGATATTGTGAACTTAAAATATGTGCTTCCTATGATTTGAGAGGGAAAGGTAAAAGGAGAAAAAGCAAAAGGACAAAGGCTGTCTTTATGGATTCCGAAGTCAACTTATTAGGAAAAAAATCGAATTTTCTAGAGATCTCTTTTTGTCCTTTTGGTGTTGTCTTCATCCCCACGAGTATTTTATAATTTTGTCATATATTTTTCTAACTAACTTTGCTCATACTCGAAATATGTCATATACCTTAGTTAACTTTTTCTCATACTCAGATAAATACTGTCCTTGCGGAAAACATGCTGTCTTGATAGATAAATTGATCATACAACTAGACGAAGAAACAAAAGACAAAAGACTTTGAGTTAGTTACCCCTAACCTCATTTCTCATAACCCTAAAAAAAACAGTGGAGTAGTAAGCACGTAAGATCAGCAACAATAGCGTTCTAATAATCATGAAAGCAATACTGATAAAACATTCCACCATTTCCGTTCTGCGGCAACTTAGCTGAATCAAACCCACTCTCATGATCAATCCAACCCAACTCTCCATGATATTTCACCTGACCGAATCCATTTCCTTCCACATTGACGTGATCCGGTAAACGAATATCTGTCTGAAAACCAGTCTCTAGAGTTGTCGGGAAAACACCAATGGACGGTTGGTTGGTCGTTGGAGGTGTAGAAGCTTGTTGAGAGATAGGTTTTGGTAAGAAGCCTTGAACAATTTCTTGAAGAAGACCAGAACCAGCTGGTTCTGGTTCGAAGATTGAAACCATACTCTCGTTGTCAATGGTACTTGACCTCTTCGCTTTAGGCGAGTGATCTTCGGAGACATCGTTAACGTTAGTGAAGGACTCGTGAAGGACGTCGTTTACGTTAGAGAGATTACAAGGCGGGTAAGCGAAGGTGGTTAACGGAGAAAGAGACTGAGAGTTTAAGACGTCGCGTAGGAGGAACATATTCATCGGAGGAGACGAGAAAAGACGGTGGTGATAAGAGTCAAGTGAAGGAATTGGGTAGACAAAGTTGGTTCGAGCTTTGAGACCACGCATGGCTCGAGCAGCACAGTCGTATGCGCAAGCTGCTTCCTCGGCTGTGTCAAATGTTCCGAGCCATCGCCGCTCCTTCGACATGGGGTCGCGTATTTCAGCAGCGTAACGACCCCATGGCCTACGCCTCACGCCTCGGTACCTCATGGTGGAGCCACCGGAAGCGCTGGCGCCGGCGGCAGCTTTTGTCGTGGTTACACCTCCGGGAGAGGAAGGAGCGGTGGAGGAAGGTCTTGATGGCTTTCTCTTCAGAGAATGGTTGTTGGTTTCTCTGTGCTCGGCACCTTCAAGTCTCATGATTGCTTCTTCCATGCTTGCCCTGAGGGAGGTTTTTTTTTAGCTATATGAAAGTTTTTTTTTTTGTTCTGTGGTTCTTTTAGGGTTTTGAGGCACCTGAATGTGATGGTAGCTGATAACGTATTTATAGAATAATAAAATCACACATTTTCTTTAAAATAAAAGAGACTTGCGTCTTTTTTGACTTATGACTCTATGAGAGATGCAGAAAGCAAAAGTACGTTTAACGAAGTCCATGTTCCACGTTGGGACTTATATGTCTTTTCTTTTTCTACGGACTTACATAAAACAGAGTAAGAAGTTTCAGGTCTTTTTGATAAGAAACAATATCGTAATTATTATACATACTGTTATTATCTTAACCCTTGAACCCTTCTTTCTTATTGTCAGAGTTTAAAGGTCTCTCGATAATGTTAATTTATATCTTTTCGATTTATTCTTTTGTTTTTAGTGAACATGAATCTTTCGCAAAACTTTCTTGAAAACTAATAAGATTGGAACACTGAATCACCATTTTTATTTTACAAAATTGTTTCACTAATTCAAGATTACAATTCTCTGTAACACTATTTAACTTGTTTTCACCTTTTTCATTGATGTGGTTATTCTTCAGAGACCTTTTCGTAAGTAGTGTTTTTGAAAGAAAAAAAGAAGGTAATAATTAACTATAGTAGTAATAATAAATAAGTCGTTAAAAATGATTTAGACAGTAGTTTGTGAATGGGAAAGGAAATTATGATGTTTGGAGGTGAAAGGAGAGGGGTTGAGAATCGTGAAATTATGATTCTGAATTAATAACACTGGCGGCGCTCAGAAATTGTTCCTTCTACATGAGGTTATGTTTTGTCTGTTCTTTTTACGAGATTATGGTCGATTTGCTTATTTAGGGTTTTGCTTTATTTTTATTTTTAATCTGTAAACCAAAGTCACGTGGATTTGTCTCAACTAGGGCTCTTTCTTCATCGTGTAGCCTCTTTAGGGCTTTCCTACTGTTACTTGATTGTGACTAATGACCTCTCGCGTTTACGGAAATTAATCTCCACCACTAATTTCATACGCTTTTACATCTAAAATCATCCTATATCTCTTTCCTTCGTAATTTTGATCAATGTCGGTACAATTTCTTCAACCGCTAAAAGTAAGATCACCTTCTATACTATTCGAACCCTAAAGACATGGGTAACGGGTTGCATACAATCTCGTGCTCTTAACAATATGTATTATTTTCATTTGGAAAGTTTAAAGAGGAGTCTTGAATTTCTTGTGGTAATCAAGTGTTCGTGGTCAAGTAGTTTTCTCATTTTGCGAAGTTCGTCATGTTGGTGGAGAACGAATTATGTCAACCTAAAATTTAACTCGGTGTTTTGCTTAAGACGATGTAGATACTTTAGTGACACAAATTTTCAGATTTTTACAGATTTGTAGATAGCTGGATTACGGCTCAAGATTCACCTCAGTTCAAAGAACTTCTAGCGTGAGATTGAGGTCGTGAACAATTTAATCACATAATTTTCTATAATTTAGGATAATTTTCTTTTAACCGGAGCATGTGTGAATGTTCTATTTGAAAGCCATACTTCAAAAAACTTTACTTTGCTCAACTAATTAAGAATTATTCTAGTAAAAGAAAATTCAAAATAGACCTTATTTTAGTTTTTTTTTTTAAAAATATTTTTAGTCACTAAAATAACTCTTTTACAGAAAAAGTAAATGTGAGCTTGACGGAAACGTAACGGTCCATAGTACCGCATAATAGTTTGTTTACATTTATAAATAGATGAAATGAAATTATAAATAAGGTCAGAGTTGAAATGTCTGGGAACCAAAAAATAAAAAAATGGAAGGCAAAAATAAAGGGGCAAAGCTAGGAAAGTAGGTTACATGCAACGGTACGACATTAAAGTTGATACCAGAATTGTCTCCTCTCTCCTAAACGCGTGGGTTTTTCTCTGCACTATGCCTCTCTCCTCTCACTTATAATATATGCATGTGTTTTGACTCTTTTTTTTCTGCACACACGAACGCGATATCATGCTCTATAATGTGATATCGATTGCTAATAATTACAAAACCCAAACTACTTTAGATATTGTATATGGTTCTCACCTACACAAACTAGGGCATGTCACATACTTACACATTTCTACTAAAATAATGCATGTTTAGATACAGTGACAAAAATATAATTATATAATGCGCATACCATGCAGGCATGCTTTAACAAAATTTAAAAAAATATATATATGCATTAACAAGCAAAAATGTGTTGCAAATTTTTCATATTTAATTCCCTCACGTTTTTTGTCTAACCATGACGAAAACTATTTTTTTATTGGGTAAATAATTAGGGACATGGAGCCATATATAGCTTTATTAGTTGGGAGTTGCCCCTCCTCGCCAAGGAAGTGATCCCGCAACTTCTTGCGACGGAAATCCAGCATTTTTAGTGAAACACTTTACTTAAAGTCTTAAACATAAAGATTTAGCCAACAGTCAGACATCAAATATTTAAAAAAGAATTATAGGTCAAATTTTCATTTTGATTGTGTTTTTCTTGTTATTATGGAAATAAAATAAACTTTTAATTGTGCATTTGACCACCGTCGCATTTCCAATTTCGTTGCCATGTTTGGTTTTCCTATTTTTGATTCATAATATTTGGAAAGCGATGTTACTTGCGTATCCTATTAAATACACACATACGGCCACATGTAGATGTCTTAAGTGACAAGAAAACCCAGATTTCTATAGATCGATATCTAAGGGATTAGTTTGAGTTTCGGTCTAGAATTATCCGGGTAAAAGAAAAAAGCAATGTTACGTGGACTTAGATGTTTGTGTGTCGTGTCATGATGATCTTGATCACATTGGAATACTTAAGACTTTATGACTTCTTTTTTTGCCTAAATGTGATGTTATGACTTATATGATATATACTACTATATGATTACCCTATAAAGTTTCTAATTAAGCGCTTTAGTTTGCTAGAAAGATATGGTTATAAAAAGCACAGATTTGGGTAGATTCTGGTTCCCTCTTGAACATACACCAGGTCTAAATTATATCATAAACCTATACCAATTTTACCAATTCACGCACGTACGTAAGTACGATTCATCACTCGCTTTCACGTGATCCCTCACCTCTTTAACATTTTTACATCTATATAGTAATTATTACTTTTTGGTTGTGATCAGACTCAATTAACGAAACAGTTCATGGGCCAAACATTTTTTCAGAGAGCTCCATAATTTCCCTTTTTCTACCATTGATTAATTACCATCATTCGTTTTATTTCGGAGGTCGTTTCCGGTTGTACTATAAATAACTATGTAAGCCTTTAAAAAAAAAAAAAAAATTAACTGTTGAACTGAGAGTTTACCTCAGGCCTCTTCTGAACAACTTGTCCCCTATGTTAATAAAGCTACATTATCAATAGCTTTATATCTAGATACACAAATTTGGAATTTATTTTTTGTCGTCATTTGGAAATCTATTTATACTAGCATTATTTTTAGGCAGAGTAATTCTCCTGAACAAAAATAAAGAAATAAGGTTTAGTTTTTTTTTTGAAACCGAAATAAGGTTTAGTTCCTAAGAAGACATTACTTATAAGACCTTGAACTTATCTTGCCAAGTCGAAAACTAGTCCTACATGCATTTGTACGGCTCTTGCTATTAATTACTACGAAATCCCACACACATTATGTCAAGGCATTTCCTAAATAGTTGTCAATTGGTTTGGTTTCAGTTCTTAGCTATACAAATCGGTCATCAATCAGTTAAAAATGTTTGTATTTATGAAATAGATTAGTATTTAAACTGTTTACAATATCAAAATGAAGAAGTCGCAAATGAGGATTTCTACCAACGACTAGCCCAACGAGTCCTCAACCACCGGAAAACTGCTACTAGACTACCACCACCAATGGTTAACTATTGTGAAACTTGCCACACCATAACTCTTTTATTTTCAGTTTGAGTTGTCTTGAATCTCAAACTCTCTTTTTACGCATAGTTTTTGAATTTTTTTGTTTACTGAAATACAGTCACACAACTAATAGCTTAAACAATTACTATGCTTTCCAATCTGATAATTGCTGCATTTTTTTTTTTGTCAACTGCTGCATTTTTCTTTTTGCTTTAAGTGTTTTAACTTATAATTTTACTGACCATATTACGATTGAGCCTAAAGCGAATAATTTGCTTAAAAACCCAAATCAAGAATTTTATTTGCTGCATTGAAAACCACAATTTCAGTATAGTTTCAGGTTTTATTTGCATAAAATTCTCAAAAGAAAAAGTTGTCGTAGTATGTAAAATACCTTAGGTTATGAAGAGCTTTTGTTTGGTCTTGTAATAACGATGAAACACACAAATATCGTATTTTTTTTAGTTGACGGTCCAAACGAATCCTCGGTCACAGATGGAAACTGATAAGACACGCCGCCGAATCTAAGATTGTATGTTTGACCGTAAATCGAACGGCTACGATTTTCTACATCGGAAAGATGGATGGAAAATCCAATCAGAAAGATACACGTGATCTAGTGGGCCTTTATGAGTTTGATTGAGGTATGGGTCCCACTTTATAGAGAAGAAGCATGGGATTGATCTGAAGGGCTCAGATGATTTGATGCTCTGTCTTTGTTTCGGTCGTTAAAAATTAAACCTTATAAATTTGTCTGAACGGTGGATGCGGTTTTGTTATCCTACAGTTATTTACACAAGAGTCCCTCTAATAAAAAAAAAGATTTTTGTTTATAGAATCGCCACAAATATTTATTTATTATTACTTTTTTATGGCCACAAACTTAGAAAAAATCAAAAAACTATGGGTAAAAAATGCGGGATTTTCTAGTTATTAAACAAAGAAAGAAATCCAATTTGAATACTCTAAAAGAAGTCCATAATAGTCATCTCCCGTCAAACAAAAGCAATTCCGACGGAGAGTAGTTTCAAGTCTCTTTCAACTTTTCAAACGAGTCTTCACAATTCAATTTGTTTAGCTTCTAAACTTTGGAACCTCGCAAGAAAAATAAGGACAAAATCTTGAAGAGTCTTGGTCGTCGGTTAAAGAAAGAAACGGAAATTGAAATGCGTACCAGTAATCATCACAATTCACAAGTGTGTTGGTTTTGTTGCTGACACGTAACCACAACTCACCCAACACCGACCCTCTTTTTCATGCTGTTCACAAGGAGAATGATACGACTCTTCTTTCTTTTAGATCATTACAATTCTTAAATTAACATATATATTAACACACAAAGACAGAGAGAGAGATGTGTAAGAGACTAATTTGGCGTTGCCCACCAACCTAACTTCCCTTCTACTTCATCAACAACTCGTGTCCACTTTGTTCAAGATTATAATTATAAACACGCATCCCGCGTGAAGGAAAGAAACGCAAACATCATAAAACATATAAACAGAATTCTTCTGGTGTCACTACCAATTTGTGATGGAGAAGAAGAAGGCTAATCATGGAGACGATGGGCATGAGAGTGTTCCTCCTATCCATAGCCAAGTCGTGAAGATCAAGAGAGAGTTTGAAAAGATCCTACACCCGTCGCTAAGGCAGCCTGAGATGCCGAGGGTGCTCCGTGAGATCATAACTCCACGGCGTTCCCGTTCTCCCCTCGGGTTAGGAGAGAGAGAAAGACCCATCTCCGTTGGGAATTGATAACAAAGGGAGAGAGAAGGAGAGAGATGGAGATAGGTGATCCTCTGTGTGTATTAGGGTTTCTCTTTTATCTTTCCATGTAAATATCTTTGGTTAATGTGATGAGTCTCCTGTTTTATATCCTGAAACAATTAATCTTCTGCTTCTCTAGATGATAGATCATATTTGAGGGGTAAAACCAGCTGGTTCATAGAGAAATCTTGATCGCTTTATTTTTATTTTTAAATGAATAATCTTAAACAGATTCATCTTGGAAATTGAGGTTTGAAACAAGCAAAGCCTAGAGAACTTATATGATGATTCTTATGCAGCACTTGGTGTCTCCTTAGACGATAACAACTTAACCCTTCTCGTGAGGTCTCTCATGACATCTATGATCACTGATTTCTTCTGGATTCGGTACTTGATACTCATCTCCGCTGTGGCTGAAACACCTTGTTTCATTATAGCCTCATCTTCCATTATCTTTGTCGGAAAGTGGCTCAATGCAATCACACAAAGGGCGATTAGAGTGCGAAAAACGGAAGTCTCGTTTGCGATTCCAAGAGGGGCTATGGCGGATAAAGATTTCAGTGTGTCTAAGTCATGCTTCTCTACTTCTACCAATTCACCACAAAGCAGTATTCTTAAGGCTGCCAGTAGTCGTCCATCTACTAGCTCTGAACCTCCTACGGTTACCTATTTTGTATAACAAGTAAACAACAAGAGAGATGGCTCAATATCATTCTCTGATTCTTCTTCTTAGAAATAAAGACTGTTTTAGTTATCGACTAAGAGAGAGAACGGTTTTAATACCTTTAGATTTGGCATTTCCCCAGCTAAATTTAATTGGGAAAGCAACTGATGTTGCCATGGAGCTGGTGAAGAGAACTTTGGAGAAGAAACACCAGCCGCCATGCTTGCAGCATCCATGAGCTGTTCATCGTATTTAAGCTCAATGGTGTCGTATGGATTTGATTCGATCACAAATCCGTAGTCCAAAAGGAAAAAATCGTTGCTAAGGCAACCATAATTGAGTAACAAAGGATCGTTTTCTTTGACTTCAGTCTCTGCAACAACCTGATGCACAAAGAAGAGAACCGCCATTTGCGTTCAGTTAAACACAAAGCACTTTAAAAACGAAGATCTATGACACAAACCTTAACTAGGGTATTTGAGTCAGCTCCGTTTTGTTCTTGAATGATCCGGACATTCGGTTTGAAGCTGTGGTTGCACATATCTATCAGAGGAAGCATCATGGGAACATCATCAGAAGATCCACCTTGAAGCTTTTTATTACCGTGTAAACGAAATGCTCTAGTTGAAACAGCTGACATGGTCCACCCGAGGGCGGATGCATTTACATCTTGGCCGCTGAAAGGATGATCACTGGCCTTAACATCTTCAAGAACACGTCTAATCTCTTGCTCGAACTCGAGAAGAAAACGGCATCTTTTATTGACCTGGTCCCAAAGAGGGCAACAAATCTGCATCATCTGATGGAATGGTAAAGAATGGGACTCATCTCGACTAGGTCCAGCGGTCTATCTAACCTGGTAGAGAAGAGGAGCATATTGCAAGTTCTTTATATCTTCTCCGGGAAAGAATATGGGAACGGAATAAGTTTCTGGGAGATTGCTGATGTATGGCCACCAGAAAGAATCAGCATTGGCTCTTTCTTGCAAAAGTCTCAGTCCCAATTTCATTGCCCACAATTCCTCTGCCAAATTTCTCCACCATTTGTCGCAATCAGTAACTCTTAAAATCACCCAAATTGTGGAAACTTGATTTTACAGAATTCTTTGAGCTAAAAGCTTTCAGATTCAAGTACATACAACACCAAAATGTAAAGTAGAATCCCAACAGGACTGAACAAATAATATCATTTGATTAATCTAAAATCAGAGTTCTCTAAAACTACCAGTAATCAACAAATTTCGCTATGAACATTGAACAAGAGCAAGAGATTAACACTGACCAGGAACTCGACGGGCCAAAGCGGCGAGGAGAGAGGACGCTGGCGCATCATCTGATTCGAAGCGTAACGGAACGTGAGGAGGGAGAGCGATTAGGTCGGTGCCTTGAGGGATTTGCTCGGTGGAAATGAGGCCGATACCAAATGGAGTCTCCTGAGACAGCTTGACGGCGTGGTGAACGAAGCCGCCTTCTCTCTTGATCCAACGGACGAGGTCCGGCGGATGAGGCACCAAGCGCGACGGCTGAGACGCGGCCAAACATGTGAAGGGACGGATGTGAGCTGCCAGAGAAGCCATCGCCATTCTCGAATTGGCCATGACTTGCAACGAAGCGTACCCGGTCCGCTGTTGCTGGGTTTAGATTCTATTCGGGTCGGGTAAAGACGTCTGGGTCAATTGTTAAAGGGGAAGTTTCAAAATTCGTTTTAAAAATGGGCCTTTTACTATTTTTTGTTTAGATATGATCATTAAGTCAAACTTGACCTTTGGGTTCCTTTATATTTCGTAAAAACTTTGTGAAGATGATGAAAATGTTTTTATATTTAAATTTTTGATGTTCAAAACTATTTATTTTCAGGTGTAAAGGAAACCCAAAAAAATTAGCATCTGAAACGAAATGCAATAGACGAATATAAAAGAAACCAGCCTCTAATAACAATAATATAACATAGAGGAAGAAATGAGAATTCTGGTTATTATTTATTCACATAATTTTCACTGTATATGCATTCAATTATTCAATTCCAAAGCAGAACTGAAGACAAACAAAAAGAGTTAAAAAAAATTTTTTGGTGGAATAATAAACAATGATGGCAAAAGGAGAAGAAGAAGAGGAAGAGGAAGAACAGAAAATATCAGCTCTACCTCTGGCCTCCCATGACGTTATCACGCCTGGATCCCATCGTCATCATAATCTTAAACTCCTCGAAATCGATCGTCCCATCTCCGTCCTTATCCACGCCGCCGATCATCTTCCTACATTCCGCGATCGAGCACTCGTCGCCGAGACTCCTCAGAACCTCGTGCAGCTCCTCCGCCGAGATCGACCCGTTCCCGTCGATATCATAAACCGAGAACGCGTCCTTCAGATTCTCCAGCACGTCGTTCTGATCCATCCCCTTGGTGTTCAGCTCCACGAACTCCTCGAAGTTTATGTAACCGTCTCCCTTCCGATCGATCTCGGTTATCGCCTTCTGCAATTCCTCCTCTGGAACCTCGTGACCTAGGCTCGCCATTATCGCACCGAGCTCCTTCGACGAGATCTTACCGTCCCCGTTCACGTCGAACTTTTTGAACACGGCTTCCAGTTCCCGGATCTCTGTTTTCCCCGAGCGTGCCTTTTGCAGGAACGGAGAATCTGCTCCGGTTCGAGACACGGAGCCACCGGCCGGAAGCGAGGAAGACGAACCATCCGATTCCTTTTTTTTGTTGAACATTGTTCCAAATCCCATTCCTGTGAAAAATGAAAAAAGAGAATCGGAATTAGAGAGATATCCGTATTTGTGTGATTCCAGAGGAAGCGGATGAATCTCTGAATCACTAGCTAATTTGGGACTCTCTCAAACTAAATCTGGAAATTTCCTTTTCCCAAAAAATCTCAGTTTATGTAAATCGAATTTTTTTTTATTGTCAGTTATTTGGTTTCTATAATTAAAAAAATGGATAGCAACTAAATTAAAATTTGATATTTCGGGTTATGGGAAAATAAAGATGGAAGGCATGTTGTTGTTGATAAGAGATTCGAGGTCATGCGTAAGTACTGCTCTTCCAATTCTCTAACCGCTTCTAGATAATCAACAAGTGGGTGATGGATAATAGAATTTCCATCATCTGAATTGTTAAACCCATCGTAATCAGAAAGTCTATAATTATAATTCCAAAGTCAAAATGATCATTAAAATAAAACATGCAATTGGGCGTATAAAGACAAAAAAAAGGTACACTATTGATTACTTGCATTTATTCACATAAATAATGATTTGTAAATAGATAATCAAGCAACTTCGTTTGAATGTCTCCACATATCTCGGCACAATCACGGTCTATGGACCATTCCTTATTTTGAACATCTGTATATTATATTTATCGTTAATATTGTATATCTTCATTAATTAGGTTTCTCTGTATTTTATCTTTACTCACACATATCCTATTTTATAAATAGATCACATATATTTGAGTTTACCATAAAAACTACCGAAACTATAGCTTTTTAATTTTATCTTATAAGAACTTCTGAAATGAAAGATGCACATTGGTAATATTGGTTCTCGAATCAGTTTTTAAAAAATTTCCTTCTATACATCATCTGTGTTCGGAACCCCGGATATTATATCAGTGTGGAGCGTTGTGGGAGTGGGGCGTCAAAATAAATAAATATAGTATAGTATATATGATAACCATTTGTGAAAAATGAATTACAAGAAACATACTAATATCACGCTACGGTTTTAATCAATCTGCTCTGTTTTTAATGAACGAATCAAACATAATATCATCAATCCGGAGAAGACTTGGGAAATAGTTTCATGAAGACTCTTTTCATAATTTACAAGAACATCAGCTACCATATCCTACCAAATTTGTTCAACAGAACATCCTCAAAAAAATATCAGTCCGTAGATGGTAAATTAGTTGGTGAATTAACTGTTGCGAGCTCGTATGAAATCAAAATGTAACAAACTTCATTTATATAACAACAAAAGTTTTGCAAATCATTTTCTATCATCTGTCTTCCACTTATCTTCTACTATATTTCTAACAATAGAAAGAGACACACGACAGATAATATACCTTAGAGTCTCAAGGTAAGATCAGGCTTTGAGCAATTATTATTATCTACTACACTTCCATTTGCAGCAACCGAGTTCAGATCAAGACCTGACTCTGTAACAGCCACCACCATCGGAGCTTCAGCTTCCTCAACGACCTGTCGAAAACTCCCGGGCCAGAAGAAGTCGCTGCCATCGTCATAGTCAAAGAACAATGGCACGGTGTTACCAAAATAACCTTGATGATGAAACCTGGCAAGAGGAGGAGGCTGAGGCTGGGATAAGGTGTGGTGAAGTACACCGGAGTGTGCTTGCATCCCTAGAGAAGAAGAGGTGTATGTGTAAGGCCTGTGACGGTGTCCAAACATTCTTCCCATGTGCATTGCTCGTTTCGCCATTGTTCGTTCTCGCTTGTGAGCGTTCTGGTGACCTCCAAGAGCCTGAGAGCTATAGAACTTGCGTCTGCAGTAGTTGCAGGAGAAGACTCTCGGGTTGGACTCACACTTTGTGCCCTTTTGGTGGTCATCGTTGAAACTATCGTTGAGATTGAGATCGAGCGAGACAGGGTTCGATTCGGGTTTGGACAGATCTTGATTTGACGAGGTTTCTCCATCTCTGGCTGGTGGTTCTCGCGAGGCATCATCAGATTCCGTCATTTATTCGAACTTTTTGGTCCAACCCTGAAAAATCATATGAAAGTCAAAGCAGATCAACAAAATGTTAAAGACCCACGAAATTCACTGATAATCATTTATCAAAAGGGGACAAGACAATCTATAAATCTAAGAACTATAGGTAAAGTCTTAAACAGAGTAACCACTTCTTTCAAAACCTCAAAGAAAGGGATTGACTTGGGGCAAGTTCGAAACTTAAAGACGACCAATCAAGATGAAGCTTTTGAGATTTAACTAGGACTCCTAGTCTAGGAGAGAGAGATAATCTAGGGAAGCAATTAAGGATAATTAACAAGAATCGAAGATCAGAGAGAGAGAGAGAGAGCAGTTTGGAGGGTACTGTGCTTACGAAGGTAAAGGAGATTTGTTGAGATCTGGGGAGAGACAGCCGACAGAAGCTGAAGACTTGAAGTGTTTGACTTGGAAGCTTAAGAGGGAGGAAGAAGAATCTAAGGAAAAGTGGTAATCTTTGTGTTTACCAAATATGGGTCAATCCAGATGTAAGGAAAATAAAAGCCAGAAAGAAAAGAGATAGGATTGGTGTAGAAAAGTAGAAGAATAAGAGGTACATAAGGGAGAGAGAGTTCTGCATAAACAAATATGGAAACGCAAATGTTGGAGAGATGGAGATGGTCTGGTGAAAACACATGGGGGAATATAAGTGTCTGCCAGTTAGACCTGTGTTTTTTTTTCATTTTTTTTGTGGGGGCACTTAGCAAAATAGTATACTTTTTCTAAATTAATCAACAAAACATATATAATATATGTATTTAATCAATTTTAAAAAGGTTTTTTTTTAATTGTTTCTACAACAGTGTTCGTAAAGATGCACGTCGAAAGTACTATTTCTTATGCGTTCATAGTGATCTCCTATAAGCAAACTTGTTCAAGTTGTTGTAAACTTTCCAAACTTCACAAAACCTTTGAAAATACATAATTTAGTTAGGATGTTTGAGTCAAGGATGTGGATAGAAATACGCGATACTTTATTGCACTATTGCTTGAAAACAATAGTCTTGAGAAATTTTTTGACAAGTCTAAAAGAATATCACGGTTGAATTAACTTGAATATGTTCGAAGAGGTCTAAAAAAAATATTTTCGAGAGTTTGTTCCAGTCTTCATACCCGATTAATATGACATAATTGTTATAAAGAATAGATAAGCGAATCATTTTTGAGGAAAATCAATGTTAAGAAAATAAATTATGCGAAAACTGCTGAGTTACCCTAGATTGGTGATATTTGGTATTGAAAGGGATAGTGCGCCAAAAAGCAAATGGGATGACCAAAAAAATATATCATGATTTTTGAAGAATAATTGGGTCATCAAAATATGTGGAGACTAAACAATTATTCATATCTGTATATTTTTTTACTTTAGTTTTATTAATTCTGAAGAACCAAAACCCGATTTTTGGATGACTGACTTATGGCCTATGTTCTTGTATTCGGTGATTTACCTAACTACAATTTAGTTTTAAACATTTTTAGTGTGCCTTTGTATTTGGTTTACTGGTTATGTGTGAAATATATATAGAGCAAAAAAAGAACAAACAAATTGTATATTCTAAAGTTAAAAAAGAAACATTATGTCGTTCAATTATTTATCTCACTGGTCAGAGTTCTTCAGAAAGATTTTAATTTGGATTTTTTTCATGAATTTTTAATAATTGAACTCGGACACTTAAGTACATACAATATATAATAAAAAAAAAAAAATTGAGCGCAATACATTTGATAATGTCGCATGGAGCCCGTACATACATTCCCCCCGCTTCACCTTTTCCTTTCGATTTTGACATTTCTTTGTGTTTTTCTGATATTTCACATGTGATTTTTAAAGTCTCTGCTATATCTGTCCCATTTTTATCTAACTTTTTTTCGTTTCTGAAAGTTTTTTTTTTTGATGTGTGGTTTGTTACCAATCACTCGTGCGGTAAAAATAAAAACACTCTTGGGTGATTAAATCTTTATTTATTTAATTCATTTTTCAGAAAACCTTTAATTTAGTTTCTTACACAAGCCGAGCAAACTATTTCTTTTAATCAAGGGTAAATTTAGTGGAAGACAATGAAAGATTGCAAAACTAATAAAAAATAATGAAAATTTGAAATTAGATGAGTGATAAATCATTTTTTAAAGCCTCTTTTCCCTTTCGAGATATACAACTTTTTCCCTCTTTTTTTGCTACTTTATATTTTCCTCCTTTTTATATTTTCTCTCAGGCAGAATTATGTATCTTCTACTATTTATTATTCCTCTTACCGGCAAGCACTAAAAAGAATTATCATCGGTCAAGGAAGACGAATATGGTTTTGACGGTTCATCCTTCATAAAGATTTCAACGGTTATGGCCTTCTTTAATGAGTGTCTATTTAAAGGGGGTGTTTGTATGTGGAGGAGTTCAAGCAAAGGCAAAATCAATATTGGGATTGTGGCAAAAACACAAAGAGATAATGGTGTCTCCTTATTTATTTTGTCTTGATGCATTGAGTGATAACCTGTGCCCACTTTTGTTTCCATTTCCATCCCAACTTGTCTTAAGGCCCACATCAATTCAATTAGTTTTCACACATCTTCGGCTTTCGTCCACTTGCTTTAGTTGCTTTCCAATCACATTTCACAAATGATTGGTCCACCGTTTCTATGTTGCAGGTGGATATTTTTAAGATTGGGTAAGATTATAACTGGACTTGTCACTATGGAAAAATGGAGCTAAAAAGAGTTGGTAATTGTATTCACTAACATCTGAAGTAGTAGTGAATTTCAGAACAAATTCATTTAATTTTGCTCTAGCTGCTAATTGACTAATTACTTAGTTATCTAGTTCTCAATAGAAACTTTCGTGAGCAAAAAATAATTATGTAGTAACATGTTTGTATGTACATGAAATCTTATGCGTTGCATTCGATACCAAGAAGTTATAGTTAAACAGCATGACATTTTACATCAGACAAGATAACTCTAGATTATTGATGCTTACTTGCTAACGATGTGAAAATTGATACAAACTGGCAGTTAAACGATCTAATGTCTATAGTATTAAGATAATCAGTTATTGGTAACTAACGAGTTTGGAATGGTTTAAAACCGCTCAAAATTAAGCGATTTTCTGCAAAACAAAAAGAGTGACTTACGATTCTAAACGGAAATATGATGAAGTGAAACCCAGAGGCAGAGACTTATACAACAAGTTTTTTCCAGGGTCCACGAAACATTCTCACGAACCACGATAGTCGATAAGTGTAAAAACTAAAAACTACTAGATGGGTCTAACTTGTGAAACAGAGGCCCACTGTTATACTTTTTATCTTTTGGATCTTTTATTGTTTTTGTTGTTGTTGTTGGTGTTGTGTAGTGTACTTGTGTTTGTGTGTACTAGAAGTTGTTGAGTTCTTTGTGAAGAAAAGCCACAAAATCCAATTACTTCGCCAACAAAGATGAAATTAGGGTACCGTAACATAGAAGTTAGGGTTGCGGAAAAAGGCTGACGCCGGAGATATTCTAGANAAAGGCTGACGCCGGGAAAATTTTAGACCCTAAGGTTTTTTTTAAAAGTTTTTTTTTTTTTTTTTTTTGGTTTCATGTTAAGATAAATTTTGTAAAAAAAGTTCCATTGGAATTAGAATGAAATTAAATTTGTAGATGGTTATGATCCTTGCATTATAATGATCGAATAAGTTTTCAACTTGTTAAATTATTTCATATTCATCATACCGTTTTTCCTATTTTTTATAAGCAAAGAGAATCTTCTATAATTGACAATAACAATGGCACCATGTTGAGCGAAGAAAAGAACGTCCCTATTTTCTGTGGAACCCAATGATCTGGTAATATTTCTCAAGATAAACAAACGAACATCTAAACTGTTCGGTATCAGCAGTAGTCTGGGTTGATATCGAACGGTTCACTACATGGCATTTGAGATTATATGAGATTATGAAATTTCCCGGAGAATCTTTCCACAAATGTGATGTATTCATGTGGAGAATCAAACTTGAACTGCAAAACGGAACAAAAATATTTGAAATCAAGAAGAGAAATAAAAAACGTTATTAGTTGGGTGATTCAACAGACCTCTTATGTTCCAAGCAGTGAGATCTACTCGTGACCGTCTCCAGCTACAAGCTCCATGCCGTTGACGTAACTTGACGTATCTCACACCAAAGGAACCGTGCCTAACATTCTCGTGTGCCCCTTCATCCCACGAACCGTCTTTTCTATCCCCGCCTTTTGGCAGCGGAAGAGTCGAAGAGGCCGAGTAAAAACGAGCTCCTACAGAATTAACTCAATCGATGTAGCGTCATCACATTCTCAATCATATATTTTGTGGGCATGTAATGGGAAACTTAAACGTCACCTACATTTTTTTGTTTTGACGTACACGTCACCTACATTTTTTCACCAAAGTGTAATAAACAGCGCAAATGCATTTTGTTCAACAAAAATGCAATATGTTATTTTGTTAATGGATCATCTAATAGTAATAGACTATTTCAGCAAATTAAAAAACTATAAAATACGATACTGGGCCTAATGGTCGATAATTTGTTTATTGGGCGTTTGTCATTTCACATATTGGAGTCCTAAACCATAAATACAGAAACTTTGCCCTTTCCATTATTCCGTCACAGCGTCACCATGTCACTGGCTCTTTCCATTTTTTTTATTTGTAAAACAAAAGGAAACAAATCCCATTCAAAAACAAAAAATAGAATAAAGAAGCTCAATTGAGAAAAAAAATAAAAGGAAATAAAAAATATAGATAACATTTCCCTCGCTGAGTAATATTTCCAAAGCAATAAAATCAGCCGTTTCGTTTTCTCCTTTCTCACAATTCACAAAAGAAAAAGAAAATCTCCGCCGAAAAGATCCTTCATTTTCTCTCTTTTTGTCTCCTTAAAGGCTAAAAACCCTTTTCAGATACAGTGTGAATCAACGCCTCCTGCGTTTTCTTCAAATTGATGAAGATGATATTTGCAAGAATTTTGCTTTGTTTACTCTGTTTCATCGCTTTGGTGTACGGGCAATCGAGTCCAGATATGGCGACCATGACTGCTCTGAAAAAATCCCTGACGCTACCGGCAAATCTCAACTGGTCCGACCCGGATCCTTGTAGCTGGAAGGGTTTACAATGCGACTCAAGCAAACGGGTTACCCGGATCCAACTCTCGAGCACAAGAATCTCAGGAACACTACCTTCTGATCTCAAAACGCTCTCGTCCTTGACTGTTTTCGAGGTCATGAACAACCAGTTAACAGGGCCGATTCCGAGCCTTGCTGGGTTGAAATCGTTGACGGCGGTCAATGTTCATGACAATGGGTTCACTTCGATTCCTGGGGATTTCTTCACCGATTTGAGTTCCCTTCAGCATGTGAATCTCGACAACAATCCATTTGGATCCTGGGAGATCCCTTGGAGTTTAACGAATGCAACTTCTCTATCAGAATTTTCCGCTGTCAACTGCAATCTTTCCGGGAAAATTCCAGACTTTCCAGATTTTAACTGGGGAAAAACGTTCCCTAGCTTGAAGTCTCTGCGTTTGTCAGGTAATTCGCTCGTGGGTGAACTTCCGATGAGCTTCAATGGATCATCTGTTCAAAGTCTGTGGGTCAACGGGCAAAAGCTCAACGGGTCAATCTCAGTTCTACGGACCATGACTTCTCTAACCGAGGTATGGTTGCACGGAAACCAGTTATCCGGTCCCTTACCAGACTTTTCCGGTCTGGTCTCGTTGGTGAATTTCAGTGGCAGAGACAATCAGCTTACCGGTATCGTTCCTTCCTCTTTCACCGAGTTGAAATCTCTCTCTGTTGTGGCTTTGGGGAATAACTTGCTTCAAGGACCAACCCCAAGCTTCAAGGCTGAAAGCATTAAGCTTGATCTAAAAGGGCTCAATAGTTTCTGCTTAGACACTGCAGGTACTCCTTGTGATCCCCGTGTTAACACTCTGCTCTCCATCGTTGAAGCATTTGGTTACCCCGTGAGATTTGCGCAGAGCTGGAAAGGAAATGATCCTTGTAATGGCATGTGGGTAGGGATAACTTGTTCCGGAGCTAATATCTCAGTTATCAACTTCAAAGACATGGGACTCACAGGCACTATCTCTCCATGGTTTGCAAATCTTACATCTCTTAAGGTTATCAATCTCTCTCAGAATAATCTTACCGGTAAAATTCCACTAGAGCTCACTAAGTTGAGTAACATGACAACTCTAGATCTTTCGAACAATCGGTTGAGTGGTAAAATACCGGATTTTGGGCCAGGTGTCTTAATTAACACGAGTGGGAACCCTAACATAGGGAATGATGGCCCTCGACCTAGTAATGCTGGAAAAATTGTGGGTTCTGTTATTGGTATTGTTTTGGGTTTGCTTCTTATCGGATTAGCTATTTTCTTTGTGGTAAAGAAAAAGAAGCAATATCATATGATGCATCCTCAACAACATGCTGGTCACCAAGATGCACTCCGGATTACAATAGGGAATCTAGGTGTTGCTAGAAGAGAAAGTGGATCTAGTGGTAACGACGCTCATATGATGGAAGATGGGAATAGTGTGTTCTCAATACTAGTTTTGAAGGAAGCTACAGATAGTTTCAACGACGAGAATATACTTGGGAGAGGCGGATTTGGAATTGTTTACAAAGGGGAATTGGAAGATGGAAAAATGATTGCGGTTAAGAGAATGGAATCTTCAATTATAAGTGGAAAGGGTTTGGATGAATTTAAGTCAGAGATTGCTGTTCTAACTAGAGTTCGCCACCGGAATCTAGTGAAACTTCATGGCTATTGCTTAGAAGGCAATGAGAGGCTTCTGGTTTATCAGTACATGTCGCAAGGAACATTAAGTAGGCATATTTTCCATTGGCAGGAAGAAGGTTTAAAACCTCTAGAGTGGTCTAGACGGTTGATTATTGCATTGGATGTGGCCAGAGGAGTAGAGTATTTGCATACTTTAGCTAATCAAAGTTTCATACACAGAGATCTCAAACCTTCTAATATTCTCCTCGGTGACGATATGCATGCCAAAGTTGCTGATTTCGGTTTAGTCCGGCTTGCGCCAGAAGGCACACAATCGATTGAGACAAAAATTGCTGGAACTTTTGGTTATCTTGCACCAGAATATGCAGGTATGGTTTTATGCTTATGTCTGTTGCTACTTCTTCTTAACTAATCAAAATAAAATATTGAACTCTCTATGTACATTGCAGTGACGGGAAGAGTTACAACGAAGGTTGATGTTTACAGCTTTGGAGTCATCCTCATGGAACTACTAACGGGTAGAAAAGCTCTTGACGCTAAGAGATCCGAGGAAGATGTACACCTTGCCACATGGTTCAGGAGAATGTTCATCAACAAAGACTTATTCTCAAAAGCCATCGACGAAACAATTGAGGTCAACGAAGCGACGCTTGGTAGCATCATCAAAGTAGCTGAGCTTGCTAATCATTGCAGCGCCAGGGAACCACAACAGAGACCTGACATGAGTCACGTGGTAAACGTGTTGGTCTCACTCGTTGAATACTGGGAACCCGTTGGAGACTCGGAAGATATCTTTGGAGTCGATTACAACCCATCTCTTACTCAAGTGGTAAGGAGATGGCGAGAGTTAGATGGCGATGTTTCCCTACTTTCATCCATCTTTGGAGATAATAGTCCGGCAAGTATACCGTCGCGACCTCCCGAGCTTAACACATTCCAGACCGGACAAGGGAGGTAAGCGTGGTACGTAGTGAATTAGCTGGAAGGAGAAATGTTTTGTTGTTGGATGAGTTCTTTGTGTTTTGATTGTGAATATCTCTTATTGGTTACCTTGTTTCTCAAGTTAGGGTTTTTCTTCTGTCACGAGTGGAACCCATGTGCCGTGTTTTGGTCCGTTGTAGTGAGTTTTGGTCCGTTGTAGTAAGACTAACTGGATTGTGCACATCCTAGATATTTTGATAATTTAGGTTGGGCATTACCATCGACTCCAACGTTTAGTTTTATTGATTTTATGGACTGGTGTATTATTTGACATATAAATATTATTTCAATTTATGATTTTATTGAATTCGACAACTGATTTCGTGTATGATTTTAAGACCTTGTCTATTGTTTTCACTGCAATTTCCAGAATTACATTCCAAACAAAGAAAAGATGGAATGATATGCAAAAACGAAAAGTAACATTACACATTTTTATAATTCATGTGGTATTTTTTTTCTTTCTATTTCATATGCCCGACCAAGGAGTACTATTTTAGGTTATGTAAAGAATCTCTCAATGTTTCAAAAGTTCCACGTAACAGGATTGACTGACTCTGACAATCTATGAATTCTTTAAAATGTTTTAACAAGTACTTAGATTGGCAAAGTCATACCCCAAACGTTTTGACGTTTTGACATTTTTTTTAAAAAAACTTTTAAAAAAAAAAAAAAAAAATTATGTGGTCATATACAAAACGACTCTTTATGATTTTATGTCAAAAATGCTGAAAATACAGCTTTACAAAGAAAATATATTTTTATGCAATATTAAAGGTTGTAAACTATGTTGGAGTATGATTCTCCAGAATTTATCATAATCTTTTTTTTTTGTTACATTTCATTGTTACCATTTACATCCAAATTGAAAACTATGTTAGAGTATTCCTATTATAATTTTTAATTTAAGAAAACCTTATTTTTGAAATTATAAATTCTTTCTGTCAAAAATGTTTCCATAATGTTAAAAATAAAATAGTGAAATAAATTGAATCTTTTGACAAAATAAAATAAAATTAATCTTAGAGTGGCTACAAATATTGTTTTCAAAAAAAAAAAGATCATCATCATCATTTCATCTACCAAAAGCGTAATCATGAGCCCATGGGCCGGTTCAATAAACAGTTTCACGCCCACTTAAATAACAATCCTAGGACTAAACCGGACCCGGTTCTTATAAAAATTGTACAACATAATTAATTTCTTCAAATTTTTTTGATGAAACAAAGACGATAGGAACAAAATTTGGTCAGGAGAAAAAGGAAAAAGAATAGTCTCCACTGCAAACATATCATCACCGTCATCGACATCGTCTTCAATTTTTAATACTTGCATCAATCAAATGATCTCTCCAAAACCCTAATTTCTCTTTTCTTCTTTGATCAATTGTTTGTTCGTTCCTCGCCCTTCCGTCTGATCTTTTCGATACCGGGATGCTCATTTCTGGTCGCCAATCGGATTCTCCAGCAGTCTAAACCCTATTTCCTTCGTCTTCTAGGGTTTCGAAAAGGGGAGTAGAAGATTACAAGAGAGGGTAGAAGATGTCCCTTCCGCTACTGGAATGTAAGTACGTGACGGAGGAGTTTGTTCGCGAAGGGAAGAATGGCAACTACGGTTCCAAGCTGCCCAGCTCCGTACCGATGCTTCGTTTCCTCTACGAGCTCTGTTGGATTTTGGTACACGCACACAAACCTCTCTTCCTATTCTCCAATCTGTGCGTAGCTCTATGCATATGTGTTCGAGTTGCTGAAGCTGCATCGTAATGGATTATCAGGTTCGTGGCGAATTGCCAATTCAGAGCTGTAGGGCAGTGTTGGAGAGGGTGAACTTTTTGGATAATCCGTCGAAAGAAGAATTGGCTTCCTGTTTTGCTGATGTCGTGACTCAGATTGCTCAAGACGTAGGTCTTTCCAATACTTTCTTCGAGGACCTTAAGTCTTACAGTTTTGACGTTTTTAGCTTACAAATAATTGTGCACGGGTATTAATACTGAGCTTTGGATTGTTTGCTTTCGTGTTGCTTCGTTTTGCAGCTTACCATGTCGGGAGATCACCGTTCTCGCCTAACAAAATTGGTCAGTACTAGAATTTATTTACCTTCTAATAACTGATTGTGGTTTTGACTTGTTAGTCTTGATTATGAGCGAGTCTTCTAGCTCTTTAAAAGTGCATCTTAAGATTAGAGACCACAACAATCATGTAGTAGCATTCTATGCCGAATAAATTAGAGCACGTATTGTTTTGCTATCAGTAGTGTCCTAAGGTTCAACCAACCATTAGCACATGCTGGGCGGGTTGCAAGGAGTTTGATGCATACCTTCTCCTGATTGTAAAAGGTTCCTTCATCCTAAGGAGCTGAAATTTTTACCGTAGTGCCTTAGATTCTCTATTAGTGCAGTTTCTTCCTGACTTTATTGTAAGCTTGATCCAACGTTCTCTGAGCTGCTTACTTTATCAGTTCCTGAGTTATTAGCATATGTCGTATTTTATTGAATTTGATAATTACATACTTTAATCTCTTCCTTAAAGTATACTTTATATTCTCATTTACCCTCTCCACAAGGTTTTTATGCTCATAGCAACCAATCCATTGTTTCTCCTTTGTAGGCGAAATGGCTTGTGGAATCGCAGACAGTCCCTCAAAGGCTTTTCCAAGAGCGTTGCGAGGTAAACATTATGTTACGTTCAGCCAATGAATAATCAGGAAAAAGCCATATAAACAGAGGAATACGAAGAGAATTTTTATATTGATAGTACTTAGAAGAGAAATACAGCTCTAAAAGTTTCTTAATGGAGTCCCCTCTTATTTCCCCTTTCAACGTTCACTCCATACACCCCTCACTGATACCCCTCATATATATATAATATATATAGCATATGCATCACGCAATACTACTCCATATCATACAAACTGTTACAAGAACAAGTCTGGAATGATAGATAGAGACTGATTGTGGTTATTGTAGCTGCTAAGGTAGTTAGTTCTAGAAGTTAAATTCAAGGCTGAAGCCTATTCCTGAAGCCACAGTAATCCCTTAGAATGTAGGAAGGTCCCCCAAAACCCAGTGGACCAGCTGGTCTCACTAAATAGTCCTCTTCTTCTTGCTCTAGGTGTAATGAATAGGAGGGAGCAGGTTCTAAAATGTTTTACATTATTCCCATTTTGAGTAGTTTGTTCCCCAGCTAACCTCTATTTTCTTGATTAGTAAGAAAGTAACTTTTCTGAAGGGGCTGATGATTGATTTCTTTTCTTTTAGGAGGAGTTTCTATGGGAAGCTGAAATGGTTAAAATAAAGGCCCAAGATTTGAAGGGGAAAGAGGTGAGGACTTCACACTTCGGTAACCGCTGTATTAATGTGACATACAAGTTTACTATAGGGGTAGCGGTAATTATATGATGATATTATCTTGTTCAGTCATAAATCCAGGTGTACTATAGTCTGATTTACTTAATAATTACTTTGAGTGAGTTGCTTTTGCGGAAGATTTATTTACACGAGTTTCTCCTTCATATTTTAAATGATGCTCATTGTTTAGAAATAACAATTCTGGTTGGTGCTACTCAGGTGCGATTAAACACTCGTCTTCTGTACCAGCAGACAAAGTTCAACCTACTCCGTGAAGAAAGCGAGGGATATGCCAAATTGGTTCGTCATAGAAGATATCCAGCTTTTATCTATTGTCATTCTTTCTGTCCACTTCTTTTATATGCTCTATTGTTAGATACATCTACGCCTTTACTTCCTTTTCTCTGAAATCCACCTTAGGAATGCTTGTCTTTAATTTTTGGAAGGGATGATCTCTTCAACGATGCTGATTTGGCCTTTCCTTTTCACACGGTTCCAGTTGGAAGGCATATCTTCTGCTAGTTTAATTATAGTATAGCTGCGCAGAGTAACCAACATATTATCTCAGCAGAGTTTCTATTGATTTGTGGAGTTTGATTAAATCAAATTGTACAGTACACCAATTTATTAGAGTTGTTCCTTTTGTGGAGTGCAGGTCACCCTTTTATGCCGAGGATCATCAAGTTGTTCGCATGATGCATCAGCAGCAACTATGGGAATTATCAAGGTTTTGATTCTGCCAATACATTATGTTTCACATATATATTCCGTTTACTTTTCTGAACTGAAAATTTTCTTGCAGTCATTAATTGGGCATTTTGACCTGGATCCGAACCGTGTTTTCGATATTGTAAGATTTTACTGTCGCTTCTGTCAATTTTTTTGTTTAATATCGCAGAATGCATCAATTTGTCCTCATGCACCCTTTTGTTTTTGATGAATAGGTTTTGGATTGCTTTGAACTTGAACAGGATTACGACACATTTCTCAATCTAATTCCTATCTTTCCTAAGGTTTGGAATGTCTTCCTCGTGTTGTCATATTCTACCGCTTAGTTTGAGAGTATTTTTTTGCTAAAAAATTCTCTTTGATATGCAGTCTCATGCTTCACAAATTCTTGGATTTAAATTTCAATACTATCAGAGATTGGAGGTGAATAGCCCTGTTCCATTTGGGCTCTATAAGCTTACAGCCTTGCTAGTAAAGGAAGAGTTTATCAATCTTGAAAGCATGTGAGTACTTTTTCCTTCAACTGTCGTTTTTTTCCTTTCCTTTCTTGCTTTCTAGGTCCTTAGGAGCCACTGGGGAATCTTCAAACCGAGCATTATGTGTGGCCTTTTGGAAGTACACTGTTTTTATCCTTTTTTCGCGTATGATGCCTTTGAAGTTTCCTTTCTTATTGGATTCATAGTCTTCTTCATGACGAATTCTTTTCTTTTCATTGTGTGAGCATAAGGCTATATCGGTTGGAATCAATATGAAAGATTGTATTCTCTTCTGCCATGTCTCTTTTTCTAGTTGTTTGTTATCTATGTCTCTTAAGTTCGTTTCTTAATGTAGTCTGAAAGGAAATTGATGGGGTTTAATTTTCAAAAATCCTTTTGGTTTAATTGGGGAGAACTACCTAGTTGAGACAATTTCTGTTCTCTCGAGCAGCTCACTAAAACCATTAACTTATATTACCAGTGTGCCGATTCAGTAATTACTAGATTGCTATATGAAATCTATAGACCTGATGTTCTTATGTTGTTTTGCCCAATTGTTGTGAACAGATATGCACATCTGCTACCTAAGGACGAGGAAATTTTTGAGGATTATAATGCTTCTTCTGCAAAGCGATTTGAAGAGGTACAGTTCAACATACGACCTCGTCCTTAAGATGTTTGTAGGTGCATGCTTATAGATAGTTTTTGGTCTGGCCTAGCGTAAGTTGTCTCTATGTTTCTCTTAAGTTAAAAACTCTTTTTTTCCCCTTGACACAAACGAACAAATTTGTTTCCCCTTCTTTTGCCATAATATGCTCATCTTCCTGGAAGCCAGCCAATATTTTGTTGTTTTGAGGCCTTACTTTCACATCTTTATTCATATATTATGATATTTACTAGTCCCTTCTTTTCTACAGGCCAATAAAATTGGAAAGATAAATCTCGCTGCAACTGGGAAGGATCTTATGGAGGATGAGAAGCAAGGAGATGTCACAGTAGATTTGTTTGCTGCTTTAGACATGGAAACTGAAGCTGTTACTGAGCGATTACCAGAGCTTGAAAATAATCAGACTCTGGGCCTCCTTAATGGTTTCCTCTCTGTGGATGACTGGTATGTATACCAGTTCCTCTTGATTTATAAAAAGAATATTGAACTCTTGTGAAAGCTTAGTTTCCCATCCACTTCATTTCTTTTTACTTTACAAATCCATTGTCATCAAACCAGTCAGTTTGGTTTGGGAAACAGTTGAACACGTTTCTCAAACCAGTGCATCTGGAATTTTAAATTATCTTTTTCATGAGCATGATATTTCTTCTAGGAATACTCTGTATGTGATTGTTAGTTTTCTGATAATTGAATCACCTTTTTGTTTATTACTTGAAATTGAACTTAGAGGACATGTTGGATGACTGTTACTGGTGTCTTCTGCAGAATTTAAGTCTCAGATCGATGCTAAATCATGCTATCATACAAATTTTGTTTACATTCTAATTTATGATGTACAAAGCTATTTTGTATATTTAATTTAGATTAAATGTATACTTCTTTTCTCTTCCTCTTTCTGCTCAACTGAGGTGAAAGCTCTTGGTTGTTGGTTTTTTGCGTTAACTCTTTACTTGTCTCAGGTATCATGCCAATATCTTATTCGAGCGACTTGCGCCACTTAATCCAGTGGCTCACAATCAGATTTGTGGTGGCTTGTTTAGGTGAGTGTGTAATCCTTTAGCTCAGACTATTTTGTCCTAAGATGTATATCTGCTTCATTTCTTTGCATCTTCAGCGCTATTTATCTACTAAGGGTTATCACAGCTCTGGCCACTAATCTATGATGACAACTTTTGTTTATGTTTTCAGGCTTATAGAGAAGTCAATCACTCATGCTTATCGCATTGCCCGTCAGGCACGTTTTCAAAATTCTTCTGTTGGCACAGAAAAGATTACACACGCTGCTAATACAACAGCCAATAGTACTTGTCTAGATCTTCCGAAAGAAGTGTTTCAGATGCTTGTGACAGTTGGACCCTATCTGTACCGCAATACACAACTGTTGCAGAAGGTATCCTGGCCTTTAAAATACTGAATGTTCTTTACAAAAGATTGAAGATTGAAGCTGATATATGTTTATCATTGTGGCAGATTTGTAGAGTATTAAGGGTTTACTACTTGTCGGCCTTAGATCTTGTTCGCAGTAGCGATGGGTCATCAAATCAAGAAGGTAGTGCATATGAAATTTCTCGTGTTCACCTGAAGGAAGTTAGGTTGAGAGTGGAAGAAGCTCTAGGAGCATGCCTTCTGCCATCGTTACAGTTAGTACCTGCAAATCCAGCAGTTGGTCATGAGATTTGGGAAGTGATGAGTCTCCTTCCATATGAGGTTTACTTGCTTCTGTTTTTTCGTTGCAAATATTTTTCTGTAAAACGTGTGGTGGTCAATCCTGCTGATTAATGTTGTTTTTAGGCTCGTTATCGCTTATATGGTGAGTGGGAAAAAGACGATGAGCGGAATCCTTTGCTGTTGGCAGCAAGGCAAGTGGCAAAGGTATAGCAGTATGACCTCTTCTACCAGTTATTCTCATATGATACAAATGGAAATATACATACTTCAGACCCTCAGGAGCCTATTCTCGTATGTCAGTTGGACACTAGAAGGATTCTGAAACGGCTTGCAAAAGAAAATTTGAAGCAGTTGGGAAGGATGGTGGCAAAACTAGCTCATGCAAATCCCATGACAGTGCTTCGGACAATTGTAAATCAGGTGTCAATGTACTACAAAATGTGGCGTTACTTCTATTTTTGCAGTCAGAATTGTTCAGACAGGGCTAACTGTCTGGTTCTTTTTGCGACAGATTGAAGCATACCGAGATATGATTGCTCCTGTTGTTGATGCCTTCAAGTACTTGACACAGGTCAGTGTCGCCTTTTGTGTATTGTTTGTATGCTATGCTCGTATTCACCTTATGCCCTTGCTCTCCCAGGTTTTCTGTTCATTTGTTATAGTAAAAAGGTAATCATGGTGGGATAGATGGATGGCCTTTTTGCAAGTACCTTTTTTTCAGAGAGCAAAGTAAATCTAGTTTCTTTCAAGTGATTATGATTTGGCTTTGTAGGTTTTTCTGCTGATACATTTTACACATTCAGTCTAGCATTCGTTCTGGGTTAGGTTTAAAATGTTGGAAATGAGGATATGTTGGTTTGGCTGGTACTCTAACATGAGCTTCTGAAGGGAATAAGAAAGTGAGATTGTCATGGAAAATTGGGATGTAGTCAGATGGATCCTAGTATTCTAACAATTTTTTTTTCTATAATTGTTTGTATTTAGTATTGCACGCTCTGATGCTTTCCAAATTATTCCTGATACACAGCTTGAGTATGATATCCTGGAATATGTCGTGATTGAGAGACTGGCACAAAGCGGACGAGATAAACTCAAAGACGACGGGATTAATTTATCAGACTGGCTTCAATCTTTGGCTTCATTTTGGGGTCACCTGTATGTGTTCTTCTTTAAAAGCACTAATACATGCTAGAAATATTTTCATTACGCTTTTAGAAAGATAGTGATTGCTTTGGGTGTTTTTTTTTTTTTTTTTTTTTTTGTGATTGCATACACTAGGCATATTTGCAGTTATGCCCAGGATAGAAAAGCATAGTGCGGTATTATTTTAGTGTAAAGCTGTTTGAGGAGTGAACCTACAATTCTGATGTATAAAACCATTGGGTTACTTGGTGAATTTGGTGGTACCTTTTCTATCTTTTATGTTCACTTTTAGTGTCCATTCGCTTGAAGACGTGTGTTATAAGTTCTTGTTTGGTTCATTTCGGATTGCCTTTCTGTTTTCCCTTTTTACTTTTTTGAGTGTCAGTTGAATTCTAATGTAACTAATGTTTGTATATGTTAGTGATATAATTTACTGGAATTTTGCATGATATTTACTTGCTGCAGAAGTTGAGGAGTACCTTACTTGCTCACATGATTATGTTTGCCTAATAGGATGAAGAGTGCGTTGCTTTAGCCGTTAGTTTTTGATGTGTTCCTCCTGTTAGTTTTCTGCATATGTCTCCTTTAGTTAAAAATCAGGGTTTTGTGGCTGACAACTTCCTCTCGTGAGGGCTTTAGCTTTTTCTCTGACTGCCATTAGAATATTGCGATTTTGCCAATTATTTCCTGCAATATGCACATATAGCATTATTCAGATAGTAATTAAAGCTGCAAAGCCCATCTTTTTGGAGTCCTTTCATAAACATTATCATGTTATCCAGGTGTAAGAAGTACCCATCAATGGAGTTAAGGGGTCTTTTCCAGTATCTCGTGAACCAGTTAAAGAGGGGCCAAGGGATTGAGCTTGTTCTTCTCCAGGTACCCTTTTGGTTTGTTATTCCTCAAATTCTCGTGATCCAATATTCAGACTAATGGTGGCTGACTGTAGTCTACAACGATGTGTAGGAACTGATCCAGCAGATGGCAAATGTACAATACACTGAAAACCTTACTGAAGATCAGTTAGATGCCATGGCAGGAAGTGAGACTTTACGTTATCATGCAACATCCTTTGGCATGACACGGAACAACAAGGTTTGTCTTGTTAGATCCTCAAAAATTCAAAATAACTTCTCTTTAAATCTAAAGAGGAGCCACGCATTGGTCTTTACCATAAATGCCTGTATTTGCGTACTATTGTTAGAGAAAATTGACGATGTTGTCAGCTTGAAATTCAGATTCTTTATTTTCAGTAATCTGAATGAAACATTATTGATTTGGTTATATTCAAGTTTGATCCACTACGTCTCCGCATTAGCTCATCGTTTTTGCATCTGCATAAATGCTGACACTGGACATGGCAAATTTTAAAAATGAATTCATTCATTTAGAATCTCTGGTCTTGTTAGAAATGTGTCTCATTAAAAACCTCTTCTGTACTTCTATAGATGCTAGTCCCTATAGAAAAAAACATATGTGCTTGCGATAGTGGCATCAGTATTAATAAGCTTTCTTTATTTACCTCGGAGATCATTGAGGTATTTTAGTTTTTAAACAATTCGGGTTTCTCTTCCTGGTTTTTGCAGGCACTTGTCAAATCATCCAACCGTTTACGAGATTCGTTACTCCCAAATGATGAACCAAAAATAGCTATCCCCCTTTTGTTACTTATCGCCCAGCATCGTTCTCTGTAAGTTGACAAATCTGATCACTCGAAATTGTTTGACATTTGGAAGTGTGCGTTAATTGTTTGCATGGAGCATGCAAGTCTTTACTGGAGCACGATTCATAGTTTCTACATCATATACCTGGAAACATAAATTGACACGGAGAGAAAAAATGCCTATTAAATCAGTGTCTAAATCTACATATCTACATTGTAGATTTTATATCTGGTGTGAACATGGACAATGTTCCTATCTTTAAATTATGTTTGCTGTACACTTATTCATTTGGTCAACAAACCATGATGTTCTAGATTTATGTTATTATAATGTAAACTATCTGATATGCAGAGTTGTGGTAAATGCGGAT
Source organism: Kernera saxatilis (assembly GCA_900406395.1). Lineage (NCBI taxonomy): Eukaryota > Viridiplantae > Streptophyta > Magnoliopsida > Brassicales > Brassicaceae > Kernera > Kernera saxatilis. The sequence continues at coordinate 16,664 of OVAY01000196.1, read as the reverse complement.
GCACCATATATTAAGATGGTCACTGAACAATTCGACAGATGTCATGGAATTCTCCTCCAATACGTGGACTTCCTATCTAGTGCTGTCAGTCCTGCTACTGCTTATGCTCGGCTGGTACCTTCGCTTGATGAGCTTGTTCACACATACCATCTTGAGCCAGAGGTCTCTCGATCTTTCTTTCCTTTGTTCCTTGCTCTTTAACCTTGTGTTACTGCACTCTTCAACAATATGGTCATCAGTTTTAAGTTATGTCTTTCTGGTCTACATCGTTAGCTATTATTGCCTTATTTTTGTGATAACTTCCCTGCATTGTGAAGCCCAGACTTATGTTCTGAATCCCATGCCAGGTCGCTTTTTTGGTATTTCGCCCTGTGATGAGGCTCTTCAAGTGTCGACGGAATGGTGATGTTTCATGGCCTTTGGATAGTGGGGAATCCATGGATGCAGATTCTGAAATATCAGAATCGGATAGTTCCATGATTCTCGATGTCGGCACATCTGAAAAAGCTGTAACGTAATATTTCAACTCAACCTGTTTATTTGAAGTCTCAACTAGTCTCTTTCTGAAGATTTGAAGTGATAAGAATTAGTTATTTAATTAAATTACACCTAGATGCTGATCTATTGGACTTTCTCTCGCTGTTAATATGTTTGCAGGTGGTCTGATGTTCTTGATACAGTAAGAACAATGCTGCCCTCGAAAGCTTGGAATAGTCTGTCGCCAGACCTCTATGCTACTTTTTGGGGGCTTACCCTTTATGATCTCCATGTTCCCAGACATCGTTATGAGTCTGAGATATCAAAACTGCATGCTGCCCTTAAGACACTTGAAGAGGTTGCTGATAATTCTAGCTCTGCAATTACGAAGAGAAAAAAAGAGAAGGAAAGGATTCAAGAATCTCTTGATCGTCTAACTGGTGAACTGAAAAAGCATGAAGAACATGTTGCTTCTGTCCGTAGAAGGCTTTCACGTGAAAAGGATACATGGTTGAGCTCCTGTCCTGATACTTTGAAGATCAATATGGAGTTCCTGCAGCGTTGTATTTTCCCTCGTTGCACATTTAGCATGGCAGATTCTGTGTACTGTGCTATGTTTGTACATATGCTCCACTCTCTTGGAACACCCTTTTTTAACACAGTCAACCACATTGATGTACTGATATGTAAAACGCTACAACCAATGATCTGCTGCTGCACTGAATATGAAGTTGGAAGACTTGGGAGGTTTTTGTTTGAGACCTTAAAGATTGCATACCACTGGAAGGTTACTCTTGAAATTTATTTACTTATGAAAGTATAGAATTTGGTTTTTATTTCTAACTGAGTTTCTAATGCTAATGTTGTCTATTATTTTTTCTCAGAGTGCAGAATCAGTCTATGAACATGAGTGCGGAAACATGCCAGGGTTTGCTGTTTATTATAGATACCCGAACAGCCAGCGTGTCACATTTGGACAATTTGTGAAGGTTAGAAATTCTGATACTTGACTTCTACATTTATGTTACTATTAGTGGTATAAAATCTTTGAACTGTTTAAGTATGACGTGGTATAAACTCCATAACTGTCTCAAGTATTCTTGTTCGTTATTATTTAGTATTCTTTATTATGATAAGCCAAAAGTAGAAGTGCATTTTAATACATTTCTGGAAGTACTAAGGGCTAACGTGAAGATCGTTCAATAGCTGATAGGTTTATCGCCTATAAACTTTGACAAGATAAAATAGCAAAATAAAGAAATTTTCAGTTTTTAATGGTAGTTTAGGGTGGGGTGAAACTAAGGGGTTCCGTATCAGTAATGATTTGTATGATATATGATGAGTGGCTGAAGCCAAATCAGTCAGGAGTTTGTTTACACTCTCTTCTGTAGTCCAGTTCTGAGTTACTTGCGTGCATTTTCTCTATATTGGGATTTAGAATTTCTCACGACATTGAAGGCTCGCAAGTTCTTTCATATCTCTGTCGTTTCTGGAGTCAGGTTCAAAACGATTTATAGATTACTACTATTATTTGCATTTTCATTTAGACTCTTGAATAAATCTTATCATGTGAAGCTCGAGTAAATCTTATACTGTTTGAACTAAACGGTTTTTTTTTGTTTTTTTTAATGTGAGCTGGACGTTCTTACCTTTTATAGATTGATTTATTGATCTCATGGCATGACGCCTAGAAAAGTTATTAAATACCTTTTTATCTGTGGAACTGCATTGCTTCTGCGCAGTGATTTTGATATTTTCCATTTCATCTTTGGATATGTTTTCCCTATGTATTTCCACTACTGTTTCTACTATGTATTCTGCTTTAATTACTGGAAGTAAAGTCTTGTTTCTTCTGTGTTTCATGTCTGTTTTATCTGTTTATCTCCCTGAAAGGTACATTGGAAATGGAGTGGAAGAATCACACGGCTTTTGATCCAGTGTCTGGAGTCAAATGAGTACATGGAGATTCGTAATGCCCTAATTATGTTAACAAAAATATCTGGTGTTTTCCCAGTTACTCGGAAGACTGGGATAAACCTTGAGAAACGGGCAAGTATCTCTTTACTAGCCAGTCTTATGAATCTGCTTTTAGCTGTGATTTCTAACTTTCCATGTGATTTCTTTGTGAGAAGATTAATCTTTCCCTTCGTTGGTGGTCTGGTCTCACAGGTAGCCAAGATTAAAAATGATGAGCGAGAGGACCTTAAGGTCTTAGCAACTGGTGTTGCCGCTGCTCTGTCTGCAAGAAAAGTGAGTGCTAATCGTAGCAATCATGTTCAGTGTTTTATATGCAGTTTGACTGAATGTCGATTATTTTCAGCCATCATGGGTGACAGACGAAGAATTTAGCATGGGCTTCCTTGAACTAAAGGCTCCGCCAGTACAAACTCCAAAACATACTCCTTCCCAGAATGGCTTGGTAGGTGGTGTCTCCCAAGGTGAATCAACTGGGGGAAGATCTACTGTTAACCAACAACCTGAGTCTGGCTTGGGCAAGGACCAGTTGTCAAAAACTAAACCACTAGATGGAAGAACGGAAAGTATACCTTCAAAATCTGATCAAGGACATCTTAAATCAAAGGGAGGCAATCCGTCCGAGGTCCAACCATCCATGTCTAAGAAGTCAATGGAACAAAAGGAAACAGATGAATCACCCAGAATATCTGATGAGAATCCTGTCAAAGCTGCTTCAAAGTATTCTGAAGTTGAGGTATCGCCGTCTTCTTTGCTCCGTTATTTGTTAACTTAGCAACTCCTGCTTTACTTATGAATCCCAAATTTCTCACTAGCAGTTCCTAGAAATTATATAGGAAACACAATCCATTCTACTTTCTTGACAGTTACTTTTCTAAAGGACTGATTTAAGGGAGGTGATGATTAGATATTAAATTAGGGGTTACCATGTAGACATATGGATTGTGTTTAACCTATACCTTCACATGGGCCCTGGGTTGAGTGAGAGCGGTAAGCTCAATTGATTTGATCCCACGATGATGCAATATGCTACATTTTACACCCAACCTAATCCCCTCCCTTTTTATATTGGATGTTGGTGGCTGAAATAATTCAGCTAATCTACATTTCAGGAAGATTTTAGGCTCCAACTCTGTATAATGTATAATTATTTTCGGTTGGCAGGTAAAACCTTCCTCTAAACGAGGTGCATCGGCTGCATCAGTGAACAAATCAACAAAGCAAGATTTTGGAAAGGATGATGGAAAATCCGGTAAAGCTGTTGGGAGAACATCCACAGCTGACAAAGATCTCATTTATCTGGAGAGCAGGCAAGCAGGTTTGACCAAAGCTACTTCCAGCACAGCAGCCAATGGTAGCTTAGCTACTGGTTCTTCCAAAGGTTTGATCTCACCCACAAAATCATTAGATGTTCGTGAAGCTAGTGAAAGTAGGATGGACTTGCCAGGTATTCTGACTTTAATCTCTGATGCAGTGAAAGATGATGGTGCTGAAGCTTCTGATATCCAAAAGCAATCTTCTCGGACTGTTCATTCCCCGAGGCATGAAATTAGCACTTCTTTGAGATCGAGTGATAGGTTACAAAAAAGAAGTAATGTTGTTGAAGATAGTGAGAGAATAAGTAAACGCCGTAAAGGAGATACTGAGCATAAAGAGCATGACAATGAGGCTCGATCGAGTGATCGAGACAGATCAGCAGAGACTCGGTTGGATTTAAACAAAACATCCACTGATGACCAAACCACGCATAGGGATCAAGATAGATCAAAGGATAAGGGTAATGAAAGACAGGACCGAGACCACAGAGAAAGAGTAGAGCGTTCTGATAAACCTCGCGGAGATGATGTGGAGAAAGCACGAGATAAATCCTTGGAGCGTCATGGTAGAGAGCGCTCAGTTGAGAAGGGTCTAGATAAAGGAACAACTAGGAGTTATGATAGAAACAAGGATGAAAGAAACAAAGATGATAGAAGCAAACTGCGTCATAGTGAGGCATCACTTGAGAAATCTCATTCTGATGATCATTTTCATTCCCAAGGTTTACCCCCTCCTCCACCTTTACCTCCTAACATCGTTCCACAATCTATGGCCTCAAAAGAAGACCCCGAAAGAAGGGCAGGAGGTACAAGGCATTCTCAGAGACTTTCCCCGAGGCATGATGAAAGAGAGAGACGACGGTCTGAAGAGAATTCATCAGTTTCCGTGGATGATGCAAAACGTAGAAGAGATGACGATTTTCGTGATCGAAAGCGAGATGACCGAGAAACAATCACTGTGAAGGTAACATGGCTCCCTCCTTACCCCTGTTGGTATTAAATATTGTAGAATATCCGCTGTAGCATAAATGCATCATCATGGTTTCTTATTGCTTTCTCTTAAATGCTCGTGTCATGGTAACTCGTTTATGATTTCTTGAAGTAAATTATAGTTCGATACACGTTTTATCAGTTTTTATCATTAAACAAAAAAAAAAAAAGAGAAACCCCGTGGAATTTTTTTCGCAATGATCCCCTTGTTTGAGCGTAGGAATAAACAGCTTTATGTCAACTCTATGCAGGGAGAAGAAAGAGAAAGAGAAAGGGAAAGGGAAAGGGAAAGAGAGAGGGAAAGAGAAAAAAGTATCCCTTTGAAAGAGGATTTTGAAGCCTCCAAGAGAAGGAAGGTTAAGAGGGATCAACAGGTCTCTTCTGCAGAGCCAGGGGAATACTCTCCCATGCCACATCAGTCATCTTTATCAGTTGGTATGGGACCATCATCATATGAAGGCAGAGAGCGAAAAAGCAGCAGTATGATTCAACATGGAGGTTATCTTGAAGAGTCAAGCATCAGACTTGTTGGTAAAGAAGCTTCCAGCAAGATGGCTCGCCGTGATCCTGACCCGTATCCTTAAAAAAGAGCCCCGTTACCAACTTATATAATCTCTCTGCTTGAGTTTGCATCATGAAACAATCGCTTATATGATGCATCATTGATGGTATCTTCAGAGTTACAAAATCAGAATCCCAAGATTAGCAATTTCCTTGACCTTGGTATAGAATGTATGACCGTGAGTGGGAAGACGACAAGAGGCAGAGAGCAGAACGGAAGCGGAGAGATCGGAAGTAGACTGATGCTGATTCACAGATCCTTTGGTTACTTCTTTGAAGAGAAAGAAAGAAAGAAAGAAAGAGAGACAAAATGCTGGTATTACACTGCTTTTGCTGTACACATACTGTAACCACTCTATGACCATGCAGTCTACTTTGTGTCATTTGGCTCCGCCGAGTTTGATAGTGGCTTTAAAGATACACACATACCATTTGACCTATTCGCAATTTTTTTTTTTTTCATATTATTTATGGAGCTTGTAAAACTATAGCCAGCCAGTTAAACTGATAGTGTTACAAATATCAATTTTTTTTGTATTTGAGGTTGTTTCTCTTGGTCTAGATTGGTCTTGGAAAACCGAATTTTGTTTCAAAGAGTTCTAAACATCTATGTAAAACTAAAAGACGTTTATTTTCAAAAAATAATGGCTACTTCCAAGTCATTTCTGTCATTTGTTGACAGTCATGCTACGAAGAGTACTTGATGACAGTCTGAGCTAGACTGTATTGCTAGTTTTTGGCTTCTGGTGTCAAATGTCATTCTTCTTGGGATTTTCATCTGACCAAGCATGCCTCAAATATCCTCAGTCCGTGATTACTATGTTATTTACCTTGTCAACAATGCCTTATGGTGTTCAACATCTTCGGCGAAATAAAGAGTAATGTCTTCATTCAGTAAAGGACAACAATTACGGGTTCGGTATATTCTGACAGGTTTGGTAAGCTTGTAAATTCTTCCTTTGTTATTAACCAGATTGTGTAGAGGCATTACAAATTAACAGCTAAACCCTAATGTGTTAATTGGTCATAAAAGGATTCAATACTGAGATTTTATTTATCAGCCTTCCTAGTGTCTGTTTTGGCTCAAAATATTATCGAAGGAAGGTCGCTCCGATAATAATTAGAAACTCTGCAGAATGTTACTCTCGCTTTAATCCAATGAAAATATTTAATCAATCATATTTTTGTTTTTGGGTCTAATTATAATTCCTTTAAATGGATTAAAGAGTTTTAAATCAGAAATGAATCAACATACATTTCTTAAAATTTGTATATCATGGTATATTTGTTTAGAGTTGAAATATAATTATTTTATAAACTCCGAATAAATACTCACGAAAACAAAAGAAGGGTCTTTAAAGATATAACTCTTCAGTTCAGGTCTCCAATTTTTTTCAGCACATTGAAATCTCAGGAGAACGAAAGTTTTAAGTTTTGACATCATCAGAGCAAACCCAGAAAATACCCTCCACTTTAAAATAAATAACGATTTTAATAAATATACAAGAAATTAAAAAAATAAAAAGTATTCAAGATAGATGCCTCTACTCAGTTCAGGTCTCCATAAATTTTCCGCATGATGAATCTCGGAAGAACGAAAGTTATGTTTTGATCATCATCGGAGGCAACTACTACATAAATATGATCATCCATAGCCTCTACCAAAGTAGAGATGGATTATAAACAAATTTTTCATAACGAAACAACGATGATAAAATAACTACGATCGAAAACTCAATAAAAAAAATTAGAAGATGAAGTTCAAAGAAGAGACGAAGATGATTTGTTTAGATTACGGAATCATCATCGCCACGCAATTTATATGCCATTGGAAGAGGCAGGCGGAGTTGTGAGTAAACCCTAGCTCTGTCTTTGGGCTCTTATGGGCTTAGAATGAGCCTTTGTTATTTTCCAGATCAGCCCATGGTTTTTTTTTTTTTTTTTTCGCCAATCAGCCCATGGTTTTCTTCGCAGAGTTCTTTTTTTTTTTGAAAGAAAATAATTACAACCACTACAGAAATGATGTTTAACAAGGTATGGTTATATGCATTTAGGATTGAGCAATTCTCAAAAAAACCAATAAGTTTTATTCCAAGAATACCATTATTAATTTTTTTTTTTTAAAATACCACTATAAATTTGTTTTTTTCAAAGAAAACACAAAACTAAAACTAAACCTTGAACCCGAACCCTAAAACCAAAATACTAAACCCAAACCAAAAATTTTAAATTATAAACCCTTCAAAATCATTTTAGTGTTTGTAAAATTGTTGGAAAATAAAACTTTTAGTGGTATTATCAATTTAAACTTTTTGAAAAATCAAGCATAGATATTCACGAACACAATTCTGCATGTTTCTTGAGCTTACTAAGAGAGTTTCAGATGAGTAGAAACACAAAATTTCAAGATTTCGAAGCATAGACAGAAAACAATTAAGTTGCACATTCAGTATCGGACCCGAGTTGGGCCTCGAGTCATCGCACCGCTCGTCCCGTACTTTTACTCATCACAGCCGTTACGTTAGATCACATCCCCATGAGTCTGCCTAGACAATATGTGATCCACGTGGTTGAAACTGACCACCAAATCAACACATGTTTCTTCTTTTCTAGATTCGCTACTTTTCTCCTGACAAAAGTAACATGCAATTTCTTTAAAAGAAACAACGTGAAATTAATTATATTTTTTTCTATTTTGGATCTACATGAGCACAAGTAATTTGGTGAAAACTAATGTGGAATGTGAGCTTAAGATTCTCTTTAGAAAAAAAATTGAGTCTCGTTCACCAAGTGGATAGCTTATTCAGTTAAACGAGTACTCCATTTAAAAAAGGAGTTGATCATATACAATTTCACTAGTTTGAATGTGAAATCTAATTGGTACAAATAGAAAAGTAACTTAAGAAATACATATACAGTTCACACAATTTTTTATTTAAAAAACACCAAAAATGTATACACTTGTTTAAAAAACTACAAATTTAATTATACACTTGAATAATTTTTCGTTTTGTAAAATATATGTTTGCCATATCTTATTTTTTCTATGCGGTAGCTAATACTGCTATGTTTTTTTAGGTGGCATAAACATGACCGTAAAACTCATTACCACCTTCATGTGCCGTCTTCTTTCTATACCTCTATAATGTACAACATTTTCTTGTCGCTTATCAGATTAAAGTTGCATTTCAAGACGTTACATGGACGGTTAGCTTAGACTGTCAAATCTTGTCATATTCCTATCACAGGATAAACGTGGTGCCAAGCTATTGATATCATTAATAGGCCACTAACACCATCGGCTTTTAAGATTCTCTTTAAATAAAGTCATAAAGATAAACTTCAAAAAAAAAGTAAAATAAAGTAATAGAGATATATGTTCATTGACATACCAAAGCTTTTGAAGTTGAAGGCATCAATCAAGAGAGGGAGCGAGCTATGGAGGAACTAATTCCGTCCAAAGGGATTCTCAAGAGCGAGGCTCTCAAAAAGGTCTTTTTAATCACTCTAGATTGATCCCTTCTTAATTCTCTTTGTTCAGATCCAGAATCTTGCTTGAACTTAGTTTTGTCTGATGAGAAGAAGCTTTATCATTAATTTAACCGATTAAGATATTCGGCGAATGCTAAATCCGAATCAACACATATATTATTATACGCCTGGCCTGTGTGGGTTAAGAATCAAACCTTGTGATATGTGAAACAGTACATCTTCGAAACGACGGCGTATCCAAGAGAGCATGAACAGCTCAAGAAATTACGAGAAGCTACTGTCCACAAGTATGACAATTTGTAAGTTTGGCTACAATCTCCCTTGTCCATATTTCTATAACCATTGAGCTAATATTTTGCAAGAGTTCATATGATCATTTTGCAAGAATAAGAGTTTATATGATCATACTCTGATTCTTTCTAACAATTGCAACTTATTTTAGATCCTAGATATGTTTGTAGCTTTTACTTCCATTCGCATAAGTAAATTGGTACTAATTCCATTTTTATATGTGATTATTTAAACTTTTAAAACATAAACATTTTTAGTTTATTTTTAGTCATTTTTTATAAACCATATATATTAATTACATGTGAAGTATGATCACAAAAACAAACGCAAACAAACAATCGAGACCCAAATCGGCTACATTGTTGAGAAGTAAATACGTTGATCAAATCAACTCAAAGATTATACTAACAACAAATCATTTGTGTTAATATGCGCAGAAGCGAGATGGAGGTACCGGTTGATGAGGGGCATTTCCTGTCGATGCTTATAAAGATGATGAATGCTAAGAACACACTAGAGCTCGGTGTTTTCACGGGCTATTCATTGCTCACGACGGCCCTCGCATTGCCTGAGGATGGCCGTGTATGTAATGACTACTCCTTAGTTTCCTCTAAGCCAAAAATGATGATTAACATCTATGAACTCTTTGGATATGCAGATTACTGCAATAGACATTGATAAAGAAGCTTACGAGATGGGTCTAGAGTTCATCAAGAATGCAGGTGTTGATCACAAAATCAATTTTATCCATTCTGATAGTCTTCAGGCCTTAGACAAGATGTTGAGCGTACGTAATCCTTTATAACTATCAGTCATGTTTTTTTTTGTTTTTTTTGGAGTGGTTATAATATTATTAGCAATTTTTGTGTGTGTGTGGTTATATTACTATCAGTCATGCCGTTTCTAAAAATTTAAAGCACGATCCCCTGGCCCTGAGTATTGTTATGAAGATGACAAAACTAGACGTTTTATGATGACATTGGTCTATGCATGATGATCTGCCACAGGAGAATCCAAAGCCGGAGTTTGATTTTGCATTTGTTGATGAGTACAAACCAAACTATGCGAAGGCATTCGAGAGACTACTGAAGCTGGTGAAGGTTGGTGGAATAATAGCGTTTGATAACACATTGTGGTTTGGGCTTGTGGCGGAGGAGGAAGAGAGCGTGCCAGAGCACATGAGGAAGAACAGAAAAGCCCTCATGGAGTTGAACAAGCAGCTCGCTTCTGATCCTCGAATCGAGCTATCTCAAGTCTCCATTGGTGATGGTGTCACTCTTTGCAGACGCCTTGTATGATTAAGAGACTCATGAAAATACCAAATGCTCTTCGTTTTTCTTTGATCAAACTGTTGGAATCTCTAATGCTTTCTCGTCCTCTGTTCTTTCTCACTGTGTGTTCTTTACCGGGCTAGATGAATTTGCGTTTGTATGAGTTAGGTTATGCTAAAATTATTATTCTCTTCTTTAGCCCTAATGCGAAGAAGGCGAAACCTAGAACCGAGATGTTGTCTGTTATCATGCAATGCAAGCCAAACACAAGAATCTATAAGCAAAAGGTTACCAAGCGTGAGACAGAGGAAAGAGATGCCAAGCTTCAAGCTAGTGGATAGAGGCATTTATATAAATCATATATGATATATCAGCAAACCCAAAATACAAACGAATAATCACACAAAGAGTGCACTAGAGTACAAACAAATAAGGAATCAGAGTTACACACAAACTCTCTCTCCAGAGAAGCCAATACAAAGCTCTCTAACCTATACACCCAAACAAACTAATTTCCGAAAAAGAGACGAAAACGTTAGCCAAAATGTCAACATTTCTCTCCTCCTCGGCTTTTCTTCTCCTCCCTCTAACCAGTTTAGACCCGATCTACGTCACAAACACTCTGAAACTCTTCTCTTTTTACTGGGTTATAAGTATGAGGCTGGGATTATCAGCATGCTAAGTTATATGGTGATACAATCAATCAAAGGAGGTAAAAAAAAAAAAACAAAGTAAAAGCAAGATATAATGTTAAACCAGCTTAATAACAAGAGCCTATAACATTATGGAACCTTCCTTTCCTTCACTGGGTACTCTTTGTTAACCCACTTCGTCCAGCAGCTCTGCGCAAATCCAAACGCCAAATTTTCAGTTTGAATACCAAATGATCTATCAAACAGTCTAATTATGAAAGAACACTCTGAAAATGGATGAGGATTCACCATGAAATGCGCGATAAAAAGTGAAAACTAGATATACCTTCCAGCAAGAATCTGAGCGGTGTTGGATGAGCTCTTGCTATTTGAAAACCTTTTGGCTCTGTTGTCCTGATCTTTCTCCACACGCATTGCAGAAACTTCTTTCTCCATTGCAGCGACTTCCCTTCTCATCTTCTTCGCTTCAACTTCCATTGCCTTTGTTAATGTTTCCACCTTCTTTGCTAGCATCTACAAACCTCAAATCATTATTGTTTCCTCCGTTTACAACAAGAACATATTCATATGCGCATAAAGAAACATATGCAGAAATTCTACCTCGATGGCATCATCCTTGTCTTTGAGGCTTTGATCCTTTTCATGAGAGGCTTTCCTCAAAGAAACTACTTCTTTCTGTAGTAAATCATACAAAACTCCTGGGACACTATCCTCAGTTGTTGCTGCAGGGTTTTCACTTTGTGGCTTCTCCTCTGAATTTTCTTTCCAATCATTACCCGACGACTCTGGTTCCTTAGAGTCATCAGAAGCCTTGGTGAAAGAATAATTCCCCGGTCCGTTTAAAAGTGCTTTGCCCCTGTCCAAGGATCTTGTGCCTCCATCAAACGACTTAGATGTTCCTTTAGCATTCTTCAACACAGACGTTGAATTAATAGACAAGGAATGTCTCATCTGAGAAGCCGGAGCTTTCTTTGATAAAGCACCGTTTGATGGAAATTTTTGTAAGGTTTCAGCTCCCCCAAGCGACTGCCTGCGAGAGGGTCCGTTAGTCATGCTTCTTGCCTCGGATGTGTTCCTGGTGCTGCTGCTCGAAGTTCCTCTAAGTGTCTCCTCAAGCACTTTAAGCCGCAGTTGAAACTTTTCCTGGTAATTGCACATACAAATATTTTACTTCTTATTCTGTGTAACAAGATCAACTGAGAGAAGCTGAGTAATGCTTAATATCCGTTACTTTTAACTGTGCTTCGGATTTAGCAGCTCGATCTGTTATGGCAAGCTTATCGCGAAGTTGCTGCATTTCTCCCTGCAAAGAGTAGAGAATCAAGAGCTGAGAAGGTCGATATGGCTGAGCCTTGCTAATGCAAGGAATTTGCATCCTAAGAATCAAGGAGAGAGGTCATCATATCTAATTAAACCTGTAGAAACCTTCTTTCTTCAAGCCATTGCTTTACAGGCATCACTTTATCGTTACCATCTTTCCATTCATTTGCTACCACCGTGGCAACTCTGTTTGCTGTAACCTTTGCCCGTGCAAGCTCCCGATCAAGAGTTTTCTTTTCTTCCTGAAAGACACGGCAAGAATAATTCCTTCATCAGTAGGCAATTGTTGTGCCAAGAAACTAGAGACTTCATGATTCTTTTTTGGCAATATTGTGAAGGGTTAGTTACATTCATCTCTTGAAATTTCCGCTGGTAATCCCTCACAGCATTTGCAGCAGCACCACCTGCAAGAACAGCTTCTTCCAGCTCCCGTACTGTCTGAGTGAGCTTTTCCACTTCAGCAACCTTCTGCCTGTGCATTTTGTCTAGAATTTTGTTTTCTTCCTAAAACATAAAATAAGATTGTTGGCAAACGACATGTGATGGGTAGTAAATAGAATGAGAAAGATGAAAACTACAGAACCTGACAGATTTCTATCTGTTTCATTAATTCCTGGTTCTTATTTTGAAGATCATCAACCATGGCGGCTTTTGCCAGGGCACCTTCAACGGTCCTCTCAGCATCAAGTAAGGCAGCTTCCTTTGATTTGGTCAGACGATCCAAAGCCCTGTTATCTTCTTGAAGCTTCCCAATCTATGCAAAAACAAGGCAGTTGATTACTGACTTTATTAAATATTAATATCCCCATATGGAGGTAGAGCGCACGCAATTAGACTTTAAAAGGCAATGGAAATACCTCTGATCGTGCAAGCTTAATTTCAGCTTCTAATGGAGCAAGGATGGCTTCAATTGGAGGCATGTCGTCATCCTTTTGAGCAGCATGAACCCTTCTTAAGGTGGCTTCGGCAGCAAACTGAGCAGCCATTGAGGCTTTCTTTTCCTCATTGATTTTCTTGATTTCTAGATTCTGCAACACGGTTGATATCATATGTCTATTAGCATAAGAAACGGAAGGTGAACATAATCGAGCTAAGGAAGGATCATGAGTAGTACTTTGCTTTCGAGAATGGATTCGGTCAACTTGAGCTTCTCATCCAACTTAGCAAGCTCCTCCGTAAGCTAATATTCCAAAAACATAAAGGAAAAGTCAAATCCACGAGAAGCATGAAAACTCACTTGCATCATCTTATACCAAGAGAATGTATGATACAAAGTCATGTGTACAATTCTCTGACAGTTAAAACATAAAGTGAAGTACAAACACATGATGCAAAAATTGATCAAAACTAAGAGCCAGTAAAATTCTGAAATTTCTCCACCCACATTGCCTTAGTACCCACTGGGATAAATGCACCTGAATTATTCATGATGAATGAATTCTTCAACTAGCAAGGAAAGTTAGAATTTGTTTTGAAAGGAAGAAATATAGTGACCACAACTCAGATGTTTGAATTTAGCAACCATTATTGATTAGTTGAACCAAAAAGGAGAACCTACCAAAAAATCGAGAAATGAATGAACTTCCCTACGTAATGCTAAATGTGGAATTGGAAAAAGCCTTGTAGAATTTCAAACGAACACAACACAAGACAAAAATAGAAAAAATCAAAATCAGAATACAACACACACCTCTTCAACAGCTTTCTCTCTCTGTCTCTCAGATAACCTGAGCGCTTTGATCTCAGCGTGTGCTTCCCCTAACTCCCGATCCTTATCTGCATCCCAACAGAGAAGAAATTAAATCAAGCAACACCAACAAAAAGAAGCAAAATTAGAATCGAATCGACACATAAACAACTAGATCGAGCAGCATTTTTCAACCTCTAACTTCGTTCTCTAGTCGATTAAGCTCCACCTTCACTGGATCCGACCCATGGAGCAGCGTGATGAACTCATTGTCCGCCGCAGCGTCAAAGCTCGGCCTAACTGGCCTTCGCTTCGAGGAGCTTTTTCCTCCGCCGCTCTCCTTGTAAGACGCCGACACCGTCAGTGAAGGATACGACGCCGCCGGTTGCGCAGCCTGCTCAGTTACCGTCGGCGTCACATCCCCGTCACCGGAAACATCCGACATATCCGATCTGATCCCTTAGATATCCTCACGGACACTTCCAAATCCCTCAGGATCCAAATGCTAGATACCTATACAGATGATATGGGCCAAAAAAGTATATCAGCACTGAGCTGAATAATGCAGAGAAATCACATTCAAAGACGAAGCTAAAAGAGTTCTTGGGATCCAAATGCTCCCTGGTTTTCAGATTAGGAGGTCACACGAGGAGAGAATGATGCTAACCTAGAGAGAGAGAGATTGAGAAGAACTCTTTCGTTTTCTTTTTTTTTTTCTAGTGAGAGAAGAGAATGAATTAGAGAAAAGAGAAACAAAAAGAGATTTTAAATGCTGTTACAGTTGTTTCTCTCTCCCTCTCTATTAGATTGACAAGACAGCGATAGGATGACGAAAGATTATATTAATTAATCCATCATCTCTTCTTAAACACTAGAGTTCGAAGATGCTACTTTTCAGATCTCTTTAATCAATAACCTAAGTAAAAAAATTGAAATCCATACTATGTTTTCTACTGTTTTTGTATAGTAGCTTACAGTGAATTGTGTCGCTGGATCTCTTTTAAAATTTTTAACTTTTGGTGTGTAAACTATACAAAAAAAACAAAAGTAATAATATGGAATGAGTCTGAATTTGTAGAAGAAAATTTTAGTTGAATTTTAAATTCACAACGGTATCCAACTTTTTAATTATTATTATATCTGAATGTCAAATAATTTGTTTGGGGGCTTATGGCGGTTTTTTTGTTTAATTTATTAGTATTTTACGTTTCACTAAGACTAACCACAAAATTCTCTTTTTAGATTTTTGTTTTGTTTGTACATTCTTTTTTCAAAAGATAATCTACTGAAAAGAGAACACCATTCAATTTTTTATAATATGTAGCTACTACATATTATAAGCAATGTATATGATATATGGTGAGATTTATTTAACTTTTGATAATAAAATATAGGTAGATAGTCAGTTATTAACTTATTATGATTAAAATATGTTGACGTGGTCAATATGTTCAAATATCTGATTATTAGTAAGAAAAAGGTGTAATTAGTAATTAGTGAAGATTAGATGCTTTGCGCGTGAAAAGAGGGAAAATGTTCGATGTCCCAAATATATCTTTGTTTCACTTTTGCCTTTATCGAGGGATAATGCTTCTTCTCTTTTCTCTCAAGTAAGGTTAGTTGGTTCTATCCCTTTGTAAAAACCAATGGACGACGATAAGAAAAGTATATGAATTGTAACAGCTATTTCACTAATATTTAGAATCATATTCTTCGAGATCACCTAACAATATTAGCCTTAAGTTAAGAATAAAAAACTGTATATGATCATTTTCAATTTTCATATATGTAAATTGTAATAGAGACAAATGAGTATTTATATTCTCGATCTGTAAAAATTATGAGTCTAATACTAGGTTTTTTTTTGGTTACGAAATAAAAAAAATGTGTAGCCAATAGAATATTTGTTTCGTAGCAATTTTTAAAGATCAAAAAAATTGTTGAAGCTATTGTAGTGATATAGTGGTTAATTGCAAACTATATAGGTGACAAATTCTAGAATAAAATGTAAACAAGTAAAAGTTTAAAAATTTATGAAAATTTCCCATAAATTATTAACATTTCCAAAATCTTAAAAAAATTATGAAAATTTCTACTAATTTTAGATAATTTCCCGTGATAAACAATATCCATTGAATTTTTTTTTTCATTCGTGAACTGTCTGTCAATTCAAATTTTCATCAAAAAAATGAAAGTGTTTATTTCTTTAGGGAGAATTGGAAAAAGAGGACAAATTGACTAGATATTTGGGAAACTAAACCTTTATATTTTTTTACCATATTTTGCCTAAACTAACCTTAATGTAATATTATAAATATTTAAATAAATATTTAAGTAAAAATAAAAATATGGAAAAATATATAAAGAGAACAAATATTAGTCTAATATTTTTCCATAACACTTTTTTTTTTTAAACTAATTTTTTTATTTTCTGTTCTACGAGATGTAGAATACATATTCTATATTTTCTACATGTTCTACGAATTTTAGAATACATCTTCTATATTCTACAAAATTTAGAATACGTATTTTACTTTTCCTTATATGTTCTACGAATTTTAGAATACATATTCTGCTTTTTCTTATATGTTCTACATATTTTAGAATACGTATTCTACGTTATCTATATGCT
>OVAY01000195.1:0-79092 GCA_900406395.1 Kernera saxatilis | reverse complement strand
AGAGAGAGAGAGAGAGAGAGAGAGAGAGAGAGAGAGAGAGAGAGAGAGGGATGAGTCCTCATGAGAAGGGTTTAAGTATTGGATCTCCAAGCCTCATTGAATGGCTTAAACCTCCATCTTCTTCTGTGTTATTTGGTATGAAGACAAAAGATGTTTTGTCAAGATCAAATAACCAGAGTCAGATGGACATGTTGGAACGATCTCTATTCTTATACCAACCACAAGAACCTCTCAACAAGTCTATTCAATGCTTGCCTCTTATAAACAAGCTCATGGAAAACAAGAGTCAGGCCATGGATATCAAAGAAGAGAAGGATGATGTGGTTACTCTCCAAATCGGATTTCCTAATTATCACCGTGGTAACTCGGCGGAGGATGACTCTGATACAACTTTCGATCATCAGAAGAAACCTATCAAGAGAGAGATAATAGAAGATGGCGTGGTGATGATGAAGAAGAGGAGGAAGATGAAGTTTGATGATGAGGAGATTGATTCTGATATGGAAGTCTGTGGGAAGAGGTTTTGGATACCAAGTCCGGCTCAGATTCATGTCGGTCCAATGCAATTTGCTTGCTCTATTTGCAGCAAAACCTTCAATAGGTACAATAACATGCAGGTACGTCTTCTCTATGTCTTACCATCTTTATCCTATATGCGTTGTTAAATACACTATCTACATTCACCTACAAATCTTGCATTATATGTCAAAACATTATCACTATGTCGTATTAACAAACAAAAAGGACATTATCACTATGCCAACTTTACCTTTGCTTTTGTCCATTCTTAATATTCATAGTGTATTACATTTAGGGTTATTTTTCTAAATAATAAAAAAATAGTTTTTTTTTTCTTGAAAACAACCTTTCTTCCCTTCGCAAAAAAACTTCCACCCTCATAATATCGCAAGAAAAAAAAAACAAATCGTTAAAATATCTCAATGTATTGAACTTCGTGAATTTAAAACAAACGTTAAATTATACATATATATAAATATAATATTGTATATGAGAATATTTTTTCGTGACAACCTTCATTTTCATTCACTATATATTAACTAAAAACTACATCCTTGCCATTGATATCGATATCGAAAGATGGACTTTTTTTTTTTTTTGATAAAAAAACTTTCAATCTAAATGCATAAAAAAGAGTTATAGGGATGTGATTTGGGATCAGGAAATTTTGTTTTTCACTACAATTTTTATACTGTTATTTTTCTATAAACTAATAGTAAAAAAATTTAGTAGCTCTTCTTTTTGTAGCGAATTTTGTTTCGGAAAAATAAACCGAAAAAATGATAGAAATGTTATGCTTCAAAATCTAAAGATTGTTCATTTTTCCATAATACTTTCCAATGTTTATTAAAAATATTAATTTTATTTCTAAGAAAACTCGAATAATTTTTTGTCCCACATTCATTACCTAAGAACTAAATCTTGCCGCCACATATCGATCATTTACGACAAAATATAATATACATTTTTCACAATATTTTCCAATAATGTTATTTTTCTATAAACTTAAAAGTGAAAAAAAAAAAAGTTTCTCCATTTTTCTTATGATCTTTTTTTTTTTTTGGAACAAAAAAAGAACAGTAGAAAATATACCCTAATTCTCAGTTCTCATAGGATGCTGAAATTAACATAATCACATACGGAATACTGCAAGGAATTCTTTTGTTGTAATTAAAGATTTTGAACTTTGATGAATTAATTATTACGATAATTAATTAATCTCGGTTGGTGTATCATTCATATAGTAGATATACAACCCATATCAAGTAAAAGAAGGATAATCGGGTATATAACTTCTGGATTAGTTGAGAAATCTTCGAAAATCTTTTGACTTTTTTCATTGTTTGCCTTGCCTTTTGGTTGAAAAGCCAAAAAGCAAAAGAATGATCACAGAGTGGGATTTGGTAAAGTATAATTCAGCAAGAAACAAAAAAAAAGGGAGAAAAGAAAAAACAATGATCATACTACTTTTACTGAATATATGCAATCGATTACTTATCTTAATGAACATATGAGTAAAAGCCTTCTAATTAATTATCACTTGTTTCTATATTTTACTTAGGATTCTCTCCTTTACCATTGAATATAAACTTATTTTGGTCCCAGCTTTAATTCCAAATTAAAAACATTAAAACCAATACTAGCTCTTTTTAAGTAGGAAACACATTTTCTTTACATCATACAAGGTTTCTTATTAAATTTGTGTCAAACTTTCGTCAAGTTCTATTATGTCCGTTCCATTCCCAAAGTCTCATCAAAATTGTATATTAATATATTATATAATGTTATAATCCCTTTATAATATTCAATAGAAATATCAAAATCTGTATGAAATTATACAGAAACAGATTTTTATATTTTTATAGTTTTATCATATAGGTCTTTCTATTTTTACTTGTTAGGAAAATATAAATATTATATAATTGGGTATATATAATGTTGTCCCAAAGAGGACAAACGAGATACTACCATAGTTTACTTCCCATCTTAATCCATTATTTCGAGTGGCCCTTAATAGATCATAAATTTTTCTTTCTGAATTTCCTTTTTCCTATGGTTCCCGCAAAATTTCGTTCCCAACTTCCGTGTGCCCAATCGATCAATAAACATGAACGACAAAAGGGTCCGTACGTCATTGTATGTGTACGTAAACTATAATTATAGATTAATTGGTGATTGTTAATCGAAGTTCAAATACTCAAACTTGATTAAATGGTCTCCCATAATATAAGGGATATAAATGTAAAGAAGTTATTCACGTTAATTAATTATTATATATGTGATAATGAATATATGTATATATATTGTGCAGATGCACATGTGGGGACATGGATCTGAGTTCAGGAAAGGGGCTGATTCGTTGAAGGGCACAACCCAACCTGCGGCTATCCTGCGGCTGCCATGTTATTGCTGCGCGGAGGGATGCAAGAACAACATCAACCACCCGCGGTCCAAACCCTTGAAGGATTTCCGTACACTTCAGACACATTACAAACGTAAGCATGGCTCTAAGCCTTTCTCCTGCGGAAAATGTGGCAAAGCGTTGGCCGTGAAAGGCGATTGGAGGACCCATGAGAAAAACTGCGGAAAGCTTTGGTATTGTACATGTGGATCAGATTTCAAGCACAAGAGGTCTCTTAAGGACCACATCAAGTCCTTTGGTAATGGACATTCTCCTCACCCGTCTCTTTCCTTTGACGGGTTTGAGGAGGATACGGAATGTGTCACCACTGAGTGATCAGAGCAATGTTAGATACACCGCGGGGACTCTGGGAATCGTCGATCGATAGGTAAGATCTGAATTTTCTGATGTTGCTTCAAAACTATGCACCACAAAACATCTCAAGTCTACCAAAGAATTTCTATCTTGAAAAGGGAGAAATTCTTTGTTAGACTCGACATATCAAATATAGCAATTTACCAAAGGAAATGAAGCAACATTTTAAAATTTGAGATCTTTTTCTTGGGATAAGGTAACGATTATGGAACCCGGTGTCTCTAATATATGTTTTTTTTTTTAAATATGAGATTTGGGTTTGAGTATTGGTGTGTTACGTACTATGCATGTGATGTGATATCTTTAGGAGTCTTGGTTTGGTAGGGGATTTTTGCTACTAAGCAACCTTAAGAAAAAAGGTGGGGTTTAATTATGCTCACTAACAAAAACTTCTCTTTCGCTGAGGGATGTATTTGTCGGGGAGCATTTTGTGGCTCGTGTAAACCCCTAGTTATCTTAGCGATTAGTAATAAGTTTTATTTCAGCCTTAATTAGCGTTTCCTTCTTTAATAAGGGTGATTATCTCTTGGAATTTTGTGAAGCACGTGAATTTTCTGTTTCTCTCATGTATTTGTATTAGAAGAGAAAATTGGAGTGCTTCACTTTATTATTGTACGATAATCCTCAATAGAGACTCTTCCTATCCTATTATATCTCTTTTCATTACGTATCATGTACTTTCGATCTTATTGTTGTTACGACGAATCACACTTTTGTTTCTGTATGAATCAACGTACTACTATCTCAAACGTATTTAATCCTGAAGGCTGAAAACATTAATAGTGTTACTCGCTTCAATATATTAAACTTTTAAAGAAAACCCTTTAACAAAAAAAAATATATATATATTACATTTTTTCTTCGTTGTCCTAAACATTTTTTTTGTTTATATAAACTATTTTCTATTGAATAGTACCTAAATTTTACGTTGAATGTTCTTTCCTAAAATATGATTGTTGAAAAATAGAAAGAAAAAAATATATTTTCAGAAAATAAAAAAAAATTCAGTCGTTGAACGGTAGTCGTTGATCTTAGAATTTATATATTTCCCGTTACAAAACAAATGTTATAGCTGGGCCCGTAAGAACACATCATCTGAACAATCTCGACTTCGCCTTCGGCTTAGATTGATGTGTAAGAATATCTTCTAAATTTACCATATATTTCAATATGTAGTAACACACCACAAATCTAAATTGTAAAGAACAATCTTACCATTGGGAGATAGAAACTGTTCGCAACATCCTTCGTCTCCACTGCCCCAATCTCAAGCAAAATCTTTGGGACTTGAACAAAACGACACAGTAAACTCTTTCCAACAAGCTTCTTTGCTTGAACAAAAAATTTCTGACAAAACTCTTGATGGTATTTTCAATGGTAAACTTTTACCAAAGGGATCTTGAATGCTTTTGGCAAGAACGGAATGGCCCTGGGATTATATTCCAGGTCGTGGTACAATTTATATTCCGCTTCATAGTCATGAAGCTTCAGCTCTGCTTTCTGATTAGTATGGTAATGGTGCTTGGTTGAATTCAACTTCCCAAACCCGAAAACATTGACCTTTTCACAAACTCCCACCGCAAGCATCACTGCCTGCATACCCGACGAGTAATGAAACAATGAACCATCATGACCTTTACTCCAATCCTGAAACCCTTCTACTCTCTTCTCTTCCAAGAACTTCTTGACCGAGTAATACTTCACGATTCTCGCACACAGAACATCGAATCTCGGATCCGTGATAAGCAGAGGAGCTCGATGAGAAGGTTTACACACGGTGTAATCCAAAACATGAATCGGTTGGCAAATGTACATGACAATAGGCACTGTTTCGCCATACGGATGGCAATGGCAACTTTCCCTTCTCGCACACTGATGTAAAATGTTACTGTTTATGAAAGATATATTCGTTTTCGATCCGACCTTCTTCTCGAACCTCTCTGTTTTCGCGTTGTTCAGCCGAATCACGATCTCATGTTTATCTATGAGATCTCCGTATTGGCTATTTAGCAGTGTGCCGCTATTCCCAACCACTGCACAAGACGAGTATCTTTTACTCGAAATGGAAACAACACCACTACCACTGGTGTGAGAATCAATCGGATTCTTGACTAGGCTGATCAAATCTAGCATGATATTAGGTTCGTAAGCTTTTCTACGAGCCCAGAGCCGTAAGTTTCTCTTGAATTCGGACCAGTAACGATAAACCTGAGGGGAGCGAAGCGTTACCGGAAATTTGGAAGGAATGTCTCGGTTCCCATGGCGGCCATCGATCGGCCTTGACATGGAGTAGAAATAGCGGCGGTGGCTTCTACGAGTGTTGTCGTAATCGGAAATGAGATCGACCTCCTGCTTGAATTTGGGCTCGCCGGGGTCAATGGCGGCGAATTCGAGCAATGTGTCGTTGAATACAAGCTCTTCCGTCATGAGGCCGGAGGTACCGAGCTCGGCGATGGCGGAGGTGAAGGAGAAGCTTCTCCGGCGAATGGCCACTCTGCAGATGAGTGTGGCGGCGAGGAAGCCGAAGAGGAGAGCGCTGAAGAGAGGCCGAACAGATCGTTTCATGACGAAGGTCGGAAGCTAAAACCCAAAAAATTGGCGGCGCGGGTCGAATCTTATCCGGGTCAACGTCGGATCCATTGACAGATCTAGCGGGTAAAGAAATCGGTTAAATCAAAGATGGGTTGTGTGAAGTTGAAGTCAGAGAGAGGGAGACGACATTGTTGCTTTAAGAAAGAAAGATTCAAATAAAGTTAGGGAAGGTAAAGCTATGGCAGCCCTAAAATGGAGATCTGAAGGAGGGTAGATCCAGTTCAAGTTTCAACCAACATTAATCAAATCATCACTCTCTCTGGATCAACATTAATCCACTCTCTCTCTCTCTCCTTTTTTTAAGGCGCAGCCAATGTACACTTTGGAGATGGAGGTGGAGAGAGAGAGAGAGTGGTAGTTTGTAAGTTTTCTTTACCCGTCAACAAACTTGTTTTATTGCATAGAAAGATTAAACAACAAATAAGGAATTTGCTAAACAGGTTTTGGTTGAGATTCAAACAGGCTCTTCTTTTGTCTGCGGGCTTGGCCCAAACTACCTTGCGCGGTAGCGAAGCGAGTATCAATTCGTTACGGTGTTAAAACGGCGACTACTTTCCTTGTCATTCTTTTAGTTTTCAGTTCAGTTTCCAAATTGATTATTTCGATTCGAATGGAACCAGATCGATTTATCCTGATTGAATGAATATCCATAGCGATAATGTCTTTTAACTTTTATAATTAAAACGACGACTACTTTCCTTGTCATTCAGCAAAACGGTTAGAAACCCGCCAGAAGAGAGTCAGACGCCTGGACGTTTTCATATTCTACACACAAACACTCGGTTGTTTTCTTTTTTTCTTTTTTTTTTTAATTTTGCCAATTCTTCAAATCGCTTGCCTTTTCTTCTCTATCTCTGTCACCGACTCCAATCATCTGGTTTCCTTATTTGTCTGGGAAATTTATGATCATGGATCATCCACGCTTCTAGGTTTCCTTTGATCCTCGATCATCTGCTTTTTCCATCATCTTTCAACTCAAGGATTTTGGGTTCATATCGTTCTTCGTTGTAACCCTAAAATATGTACAGCAATTTCAAGGAACAAGCGATTGAGTACGTGAAGCAAGCCGTTCAAGAGGACAATGCTGGGAACTACAACAAGGCTTTCCCTTTGTACATGAACGCGCTCGAGTACTTCAAGACCCACCTCAAGTACGAGAAGAACCCTAAGATCAGAGAAGCTATCACCAACAAATTCACCGAGTATCTCCGTCGCGCCGAGGAGATCCGTGCCGTTCTAGACGAAGGTGGATCCGGTCCCGGATCGAACGGCGACGCAGCTGTCGCCACAAAGCCCAAGACCAAGCCCAAAGACGGAGAGGGAGGAGGAGATGGAGAGGACCCGGAGCAATCAAAGCTCCGAGCTGGGTTAAACTCTGCTATCGTAAGGGAAAAGCCTAACGTTAAGTGGTCAGATGTTGCTGGCCTTGAAAGTGCCAAACAGGCGCTGCAGGAAGCTGTCATTTTGCCTGTCAAGTTTCCACAGTTCTTCACCGGTAAATGTTCTTACTTCACTGTATCCATGGATGTATTAGAGCGCCTGAATCGGTATAGTGAGAATGTGTATTTTGACTAGTTCTGTTGATCAAACTTGCTTTTTATAATTAGGAAAGAGGCGGCCATGGCGAGCTTTTCTGCTCTATGGGCCTCCTGGAACTGGGAAATCGTACTTGGCCAAGGCTGTCGCCACTGAAGCAGACTCTACGTTTTTCAGGTAATATATGTCTCTCCAGTTTTGCTGTAACAGTTTCCTGTTTAACTGTTCTTGAGTATGTTTCAGTAATAGCCCCTGTTGTTGTAAGACATGCCAAGGTTTCCAGATATGATTCACTTGTTGCAGTCTCCGATATCTTTTGCGATAGATATAGTAATGTTTTTTCACAACCATATGCAGCCTGCTGGAATAGCTAGCCTATAGTTTTTGTGTAGAGTTTAAATGGATTTTATGAGAGAAAGATTACCTGTGGTGTATATTAGGCAGGCATGCAAATCTTTGGGTTTTAACGCGCCTCAATTTCTTGCTTTATACCTTACCGTGGGAGAATTTTTTACTCTGTTTACTGTTTTTCTAATTGGGAACACGTTGTGGCTTTTGAATAATTTTATTCATTTTGCCTCCCAAACATCAGTGTGTCTTCATCAGACTTGGTCTCGAAGTGGATGGGTGAAAGTGAAAAGCTAGTATCGAACCTATTTGAGATGGCCCGTGAGAGTGCTCCGTCAATCATTTTCGTCGACGAGATAGATTCTTTGTGTGGTCAACGTGGAGAAGGCAACGAGAGCGAAGCTTCAAGACGTATCAAAACAGAGCTTCTTGTGCAGATGCAGGTGAAAAGGTTAATAGAAGAAAGAAACCTTCTGAAATTAAATTTTGTTAGCAGAAATGTGACTTCTCTCTTTCCTTATCTCTCTTTTGTTTTAGGGAGTTGGACACAATGATGAGAAAGTCCTTGTGCTGGCAGCTACAAATACACCGTATGCTCTTGATCAGGTGAAACACTTAAGAGTGGATTGGTTTTTAGAATTTCTAGCCAGCTTTAGAATAACATCTGATATTAAATACCATGTTGATTTCAGGCTATACGGCGACGTTTTGATAAGCGTATCTATATCCCTCTACCAGATGTGAAGGCTCGGCAGCACATGTTCAAAGTAACATTCCTCAAAGTAAAATCATATAGGTTGCCCAAATCCTTTTTGCCTAATGATATCCGTGTATGATGCAGGTGCATTTGGGAGATACTCCTCATAATTTGAATGAAGCTGATTTTGAATATTTAGCTCGCAAGACAGAGGGATTTTCTGGTTCGGATGTGGCTGTTTGTGTAGGTGGCTTGGCCTGAGTAATTATTTCTAGCCATATAAATAAACAAGTCTTTATTCTGAGTGGTTTCTACTCTGTGCCAGGTCAAGGATGTTTTGTTTGAACCTGTTAGAAAAACCCAAGATGCCATGTTCTTTTTCAAGTCTCCTGATGGGACGTGGATTCCATGTGGGCCTAAACAATCTGGTGCCATTCAGATTACAATGCAGGATTTAGCGGAAAAAGGACTCGCTGAAAAGGTAAGCCTCAAAAGTTTGTATGCATGTATCCTCGAAGCTGTTTTGGTGATGATAGACAGAGAATTCCAATGGAGAGAGTGCAAAAAAGCTTATGTTTCTTTCTTTTTTTTCATTCGTTTTGACTCAAAACAGATTATTCCACCGCCCATCTCAAGAACAGATTTTGAGAAGGTACTAGCAAGACAGCGACCTACAGTGAGCAAGTCTGATCTTGAGGTCCATGAGAGATTCACAAAGGAATTTTGGAGAGGAAGGTTGATGATCAATTGGTTCGGCATCTTCAATGTCAGGGAAAATCTCGAGTTTCCTGATTATGTATTTACTAACAAAAACAAATCGACTCTTGTTTGATGCACGTCATTGAATTTTCTTTTTCTTCTAATTGTATAAATTATTTAAGACATGACTGTTGCCTGATGGTAAGAGGAAGTGTCCAGTTTACACTCTCGGTACGTATATTCATAATTTCCCACTCAAATTTTTATTTTTGGTCATAATTTCCCACTTTTTTTCTTTGTAAAACATAAAATTGCGTGTTTAAAAAACATATATGAAAATTAAGAATTTAGTACAAATACAATGCCTGATCCAAGATCGCTAGTTACGTCCGCAATTGGTCTTGTGTTTTGCTGACAAATGCAAACATCTTCTCCAAGTGAATGAAAACATACTTTTGCCCACATCATCATGAAAAGGGGCTTGTTTTTAGTCAATTAGGGTGTAAAACTAAAATATATGCACAAATCTATAACCTATAAATGATGTCTTTCTGTGTTGGTTTGTCAACAGCTGGTGGCTTTTAAAATCCAAGAGGTGCATTCTTCTAGCAGTCTAAACTTCTGGCGCTTTGCTATATCCAAGAAAATCTCCATCCTCTTGCAGAACTCTGACCCGCTCTCCTTGCATCTAAAGGATCCAGCACACTCACACTGCTCTGTTAAATGAGCGGCTTTCACCTGATTGCACCTACTGCAAACTAGATCCTGCATGTGGTACATTCTTTCTCTCTGTCTCACCATCTGCAGAAGACTATTCTCCATTTGCTCTCTGTCATATATCTTCCCACATTGTGAATCTACACAGGACCATTCTTTCTCTGTTAATAGAGCTGGGTCTTTGCATAAATCTAGGTCTCTGTAGGCATCACAGTTGCTGCAACAAGAAAAAAACAGTACAACAAAACTCAGTAACTACATTTCAGATGTCTTAAAGCTTACTCCTGCAAGAAAGTCAAGTATTTGAAACACAAGTGGCATGTCTTTGGGAGTGAGATAAATGTACTACTCTTTTTTACTGGGATTTGAGGGTTTAAGGCGTTTTTCTTTTCTTTTAATGTGACTAAACGCATCCTGCGTGTTGCAAACAGATCCCGCTTTTGCTATAATGACAAGTTTGATATTGCTGTGAAGATTTGATGCGATGATCACAAGGGTCTGCCAGGATGTATTTAAAGCAGGGGATTGGCAGGGATTTTTGTTTTTCTAATAAGCTAGTAGCCAGAAGAAAACTCGATTTCGTAAAGCTATTTATCTATTAACTATGTAGCAAGTCACCACAATGCATATTTGAATCATGAAAGTTGAGCATTTCTTTTGGTCAAGTATTACCTGCAAGCCACATTAGGTAAGATGAAGGAGGGCCCAGGATCAAGAAATTCGGCTTCAGCAGCAAATTCTTTTACGTTAATGTACTTTAGCAGATTCTTTCTCATTACCTGTAGAGAATAAATTATGTCAGCAAGATTGTATGTCTAGAGAACAAAAATGAGAAGACAATAGTTAGCACCCATCTGAAAAGATATCCAGCTTTATGGGTAAACATAGTTTCAAGAACAAGATTTCCGAAGTTTAGGTCAGAACGGTGAATGAGATCAGTTACGAAGAGGTTTTCGAACCATAAAGATAAACAATGCTTCCTTGAAATTTTTTTATAGCTAAGATAATCTATTCAGAGGAACTGTGAAAACTCAATATGGTTATCCAATAGAACCAGTATCAGGTAAAGAGGGAAAGGGATGAGTGGAGTATTTACCAGAACATCTTGCTGGACGTTTTGGTCAAGAGCCAGAACAGCAGAGATAATTTGAATAAATTCTAACGTGTAATCTCCTTTAGGAGCTTGACCAGAAACCCGAGATGCATCTGAAACGTTTATCTCCTTGTGTGACATGATATCACCGACTTTTTTAACAAGCATATTTATGAAGTTGGATCGTATCTGCATAAAAGAAAGCAAAAAGGAAATGAGGACACAATCTTTTGAGTGAATAAAAAATAAATCAAGCGAATTGGCTTTAACATTACCTGTTCCCTTAGATATTCTACCATCTGAGCCTCTAAACTCTCTGAACTGCCACTTTTTTTCTCCAATGCAAATTTCCAGGGGTCAAATATAAACTTGGCAACGATTATGATGAAATCTCTCTGCCAAGATAGATGAAATGCATGAGTGTCCAAAAAAAAATTGTCCATGCGTTGACACATGTTCTTTCGTTCCTCTAAATGAATATTGGTTTGAGTGAGGGATATGTCTGCAAACCTGAATATACTCAGGCAAAAGTCGTGCAACGCTCCACTTTGGTTCAATAGTCACTTCGTCAGGTGAAATTTCATCATCAGTAGCTCGGATACCAGCGTAGTTATACTAAAATGTTGAAGAAAAGATATATCTCAATTAAAGGAAAAATATTTAGAAAAGGCGAGATCAAGAACTAATGAAGTGTTGACAACAGAAGGAAAAAAAACTAATGAAGGAAGATGGAATTTTTAGTAAGGTAGAGTTCCTTGCAACTTGGATAGAATTTTTTAACCCATTCAGGTGAAAAGATTTTACTTATCAGTTGTAGTTACTGGGCCCATTCTGCTTTACGGGAACTACATGCATTGCAGGTCCCATGGATTTTCACTTTTTCATTTCCTCTTTGTGAGGCTCAATTTTGTGTTCATGGCTTTGTAATTTTACAATTTAAAACAAGTTTTGCCCTGTTTGGCAATCAGATATTGGAAATACAAGAGGAAAGTATAAGACATAAGAAATCCAACCTGGTCCATGAAAAGTAACGAGTGCCAGTAGTGAATCGGCTCGAGCAAGATCCACTCACAGATATCGCTGTCGATGGCAAAGCATAAGAACCAGCAACGGGATAATGAGTACAGCCAATTAGAGATTTAGAGTCATAGACGTATATACTAGACAAGGAAGAAACCAACCTATTTCCCACCGCTGTGAGCAAGCTTTCACAATATGCCTTAGCAGCAGATAGATCAAATTTCCCTGTGTCGATAACGACCTTCAAAAAGTCTGCATATATTATTATAGCACCTAATCTCCGCAAATCAGTCAAAAGCAGGGCAAACACCTTTTGCATGACCTACAATAATGATGAAAACCGCAAATAGAAAGTGAATGTAACTGGCAAATCTCAAGATCTTAAGGCTGCTTTGGGAATTAAAGGTTATGCCAGGCATACTGCAGCAAGGAGATATAATTTGTCAGCTACAGATTCAATAGACGAGTTGATTGAGAAAGATTCAGACAGAGAAGCAGGAGGAATTAATATAAAGTTTGCTGTTTTAACTGCACCAACTCATTTATATTTATAAAAAGAACAAAGCATCAAATGCCATTTACCTTGTGAAGCATGAGATGAAGAGCTGGATCATGAAGCTTCGAGCAAGGGCTACAATATGAAATTTACTGATTGGTATTTAATGAGTCGAGAATAATGTGAATATGTAACAGGATGTGACATAATCATACCTGCAGAGCCACCAAGACAAACGTTGCAAAATAGAATCAGCATATATATTGTCAGATTTACGCACATCAGCCAAGCAACTCTGAATCAATTGTTTCAGGACACGAAATGCTTGAGCACATCCAGTGGTTTCATCAAAACTGGCGTTATCATTTGAACTACTTCCTCTGGAATTCACCTCCTGTTCAAATCCCAAAAAGTTGCCTCCTTCCATTTCACTCACCAGATTGCTTTTCAGAAGGGCATTAACAGCCAAGTTATGGATCTGCACGATGCATGTTAATTAGAACAAAATCCAAAAAGAAAGATAATTAAGGAAAAAAAGTTTATGACCTTTAACTCCACAGACACTTTTCTATACGCTCCAGGGAATACCAAACTTGTCTGTTGCACCTGTGACAAAGAAGCATCCTAGTTATCACCTTTGACAATCCCGCAAAAAAATCCATGGAGATGGGCGAAGATCATGACAAAGTTCACAGAAACCAAAAGGCAAAACAAAAAAAAAAACCATTTGCTGACATACCTCATCAGCAAAGAATGTCTCTTCATTGTTTATACCTCCTAGGTCTGGAACACCATTATCTGATACCCAAAGGACCTGTTATACAAAACAAAATGCAATGATATGGAAAAAGCTGCTCCTTCTCTTGAATACATAATACGCACTTTTAAAAGAGAAAAAAAAACGAAATCAAAATCAGTGATATGGAGGGAATAGCCTTTTGCCAAGGTTTCAGGAATATAGTTTAGAAGCTGTAGGCACAGAGCGAGAGAGAAAAGGCAAATAGAAAAAGAAGAAGGCAAATATTGTAGTAGTGGAACTTATTAAAACACGTTGAAGCTAGACTGAAAGTCGAAGAAAAAACCTGTTGCTGGTCACGGAGTGCCCTCGACAGGAAGATATCTACTGTGAATGTTAACCAATCAGGTCCAAAATTCCCCAGAGGCACCTAGTCAGTTGTATAGGAAATGTCAATAACTGCACAAAGCAACAATATGAAGAACTAAATTTCCAATTTACAAACATAACCTACATGGGCGTATCTTGACTGAGCAATCCTCCGATCCAACCACTGAAATGCTGCAGCACAACGGAACATTGCTATTTTTGCTGCTGGACGTTGCCAGGAGACAGGCTATGCATCACAACCACACCCCCACAAACATATTTATCATTATTTGATCAAATTAACGTCTATCATAACAGCAAAAAAGAGAAAAGTAGCCAATTGGTTCATTAGTCAAGGAACCTGATAACTATTGTCATCGCCATTGAAGGCAATCCTCACACATGGGAAATCATCCAGGGCTTTTATGCCTTCCTTCATGGAGTTTAAGTCGGGGCATTCGATGACTGCAACAGTTGGTCCACAATTTTCTTCTCTGCAAGATAAGGAAACAATGGGAAAAGTCAAACCAGAGTGGGATGACCTGACATGACCTTCTAAAAGAAGTCCAAAATCTGTCATTGTCACACCAGACAATCAAATTCTTTTTGGTTTTTGACAATTAACGTAGAGGATTTATCAAATTAAGAAGTAAGAAGAAGAACTAATTCACGGAGGAACAAATTAAATAGGAAAAAGCATGTCTTAGAAAAACTATGGGATTCAACGAGTCAGAAAAACATAAAACAGGTTACACTATTGTAATCAGGAAAATGAGTTACCTGTAGTCACTTATAGCTTTTTGTACAATCTTCTTGGCAGCTTCGTGATGGTCAACATAGTCCACCTGATGATTAGCATTCAGAAAGCTTGAAAAATGAAGGACTGTAATTGCAGGGGTTGTAGGTATTGATTTTAGAGCTTACCTGGAAGAGGATACCATCCCAAGACAATGACTCGAGTGACAATTCTTGGCAACTATCTCTAAACTGTCTCTCTAGGGCAGATGGTAATAATTCCTTGTCGCCATAAGGATTAACTACCACGGCAGACATAAGCTTCGATGCATGACAATATAAAACATATATAGCACGTCCTGTTGAGGTGCTATAAACAAGAAAACCATGCGATAAGAAATTATGGAATGGATCAATGAAACCATATAACATGCCCAAAGAAGAAAAGAAACAAAAGTTCAAAATGTAAAAGGAACTAACTTGTGAAAGCAACAGAGTTCATATATGATTCTTCGAATAATGACTAGAAGCGTAGACATGTAAATACTACAACATTGTGACTAAGAAATGCCCTAATAAAATTTGACAATCAAATCCTTCCTTTAACTTTAAAATATTAGGCTTAAAATATAGGGTCTCTACCTGTTATACAAGTAAACAAGTGGAATTGAACGCTCCAAGTAGTGACATTCAGTTGTAGTTTTCATATGAAGTTCACCAACTTTCCATCCATCTTGGGTGTTCCGGTGTTTGGCTGTCTTATCAATTTTGCATACACATCCAATCTGACATATAGCACTAAACTCCAGAGGCACCTTAGTTTCATATATGCCCTGCCAAAGTCAAATGTGAGACTAGCAAGCACAAACATGGTATACTCTTTATGCAAAATGAATGTCACGACATGCATGATCACCATCAAGTTGGCCTGGTTATTATATGGCTGAGTGTCTCAGTAAGCACTAGAACAAAGGTTCAATACCCACCGTGCTGACATGACAAGTCTTTGGGTCCACTCACAGTTCATTCAAATAACACACAAGACAGCATGGCGCGCGCGCACACACACACACACACAACTGCGATAAATATAGCTACCCATCGCTTGTGAACTCAATTTTCAGAATTGTCCTTAAACAGGATACTTGATGCAGCCAATTTTACGGTAGACAAAATTCAGCTTCCTAGACACCATGTACAATTTGTCTATTCACCAGAATAAAACGCTACCAGAAATAACAGAATTATTAGTTAACCAAACAAAGAACTTTTTTTTCAACATTTAAGACATGTGATGGCTATACGATAAAAGGTTGGGCTTCTGATGGCACTTTATCTTATTACGTTATCAAAAATCTCACCTCAATTTCGGGGTCTGCAAGAAGAGCTGCAAGCTTTTTGCTTTCTTTTCTAAATTGATCTTCCTGAATCTTAACCTGTAAAGAAATACACAAAATTATAACTAACTAAAAGGGATGCAAGGGGAAAGATATATAGTGGTTAAAAGACATGCCTCAATCAAATTATAACAAGGCCTTCCATGAGGAAGAATCTTGTTGACACACTTTCCCGGGAATTTTCCATCTATGGGAGCTTTGGAATTTATGTAAAACACCCTTGGGATCGTCAATGGGATCTTAAGCATCAATCCTTCCACAACCACCCAAGCGAAAAATTTCCCACTCTGTGGACTTGGGATCAGCTGTATTATCTGAAAAAGTTGGAAAGACAACATTACATAGTTGCAAAAGATTAGCCAAAGATATATAAGAGAAAGAGGTCGCTGTGAGCACCTGCCAATGTGAACTAGTCAAAGCTTCTTCAGGCCTCCTAAAGTATGAACCTACACCTCCTCTTCCCTGTGAGACTTTTTGATTTATCTCGTGAGTATCACCCTGGTTTGCATATCTTAGATCACCCAACCTACAAAAAGAAGGGATACACAGTCAACGAGTTAAGAAACTTTTAAAAGCAGTGAATGTTATATTGAACTACATTTTATTCCAAATCAAAACCTTCTTGTTGTAAGATGAAATTCAGGAGAATAAATACAATGATGAAAAACCACCTTCTTTTTTTCTTCTTCTCTAGAGTTACTTTCCATTTTCTCTTTTTTAGTTCAAGCCATCCTTGGTAATCCACGTTCTTGTCAATGTTCTGAAGTGAGATATCATCACACTTTGGATCCCAGCTCTCTTGCTGCTCACCTTCAGACTGTTTCTTATTGACTTCATAAGAACGTGCAATTGGCTTTGGCCCCTTTACGGCAGGCCTGTTTTCTTTGCAAAAGTCCTCAATATCTTCCACATGATCTTGAGCCACCGAATGATTTGTTTCCAACACACCATCTTTGTTTGCTGAGCTGAACATATCAACTAGTTTTCGCTGACGAAATTTGTCCTCTTTCTCACGGAATTTTTTATGAAGCCAATCAGGATGAAGCACCCTAGGCACAGGATTTGCCACCTATAGAGATCATATAAGTCGTTAGATATTTATAGAGAGAACATTAAGCAAAAAAATAAAAAGTGAGAATAGTCACAATGAACCTTCTGCATTGCAGCAGGAATGGTAATAACTTTTTGGATAGCTGAACTAAGGCGCTGCTTGTAATACGACCAGTCAACAATTAAACGAATTCCCATGTCTGATGATGTCTTGCACCATTTTCGCAAAAAAGCCTTCACTATTGCTGTAAATTTTGAAGATTTACATCACCTTTGAACGTTAAGAACGCAACGAACCATAATCACACCAAATAACAAAATGTTTACCAGGATCCTTTTCAGAAAATATGGCAACAGGAACAGCACGTTCACTTACAGGTGTCCCCTAATCATGAAAAAGTTGTTAAATCATAAGAGTAATATACTACGTTCCTAACTAAGAGAACCTCCAACAGTAGAAATTGTTTGCTAATGCAAGCCTCTGTTGTAATATGTCCCTGACACAGATGAGAGTCTAGTCATCCAACTAGTGTGTTACTCGTACTAACAAAAATATCAGCAAAGCTGGAAGAAGATATGTGAATCGGTCATTTTTTTGTCATGAGACCAAACTATTTGGTTTTCCCTGGCCTGTTCGTGTTGGAAATGGATGACCTTTAGAAGTAACCAAGTACTAGTAATCCTTGAGTAGATATCAACGAGGGAGGACAAAAGTTCCAGGATATTCCAAGTTTGATGACAGAAGTGTACCTTTGGTTCACAAGCAACAATGTATTGGCAACGCAGTCCTTTATCTTTGACCATTGTATCACCAAGAAAATCAGCTAGGCGCTTTGCTGTAGTCACTGCACATGACTTTTGCTCACCATAATCTGCTAACGATTTGCTCATGGTGCTTGATTCTGATATATAATCCAGTAGTTCACTATCAGCAATATCTTTTCCTTGATTCTGAAGAAAATGTGAAGGGAAACCTATGAGCAAAATGACCGAGTTGCAAATAAGAGAATTTAGTAGCACCTATATGAAAAGTCTTCGTGCTCAGTAAAAGAAAAAATTAATCAACTAAAAAGAAAAAGAAACGAGATATTTGAAATACATCGAGTAGGTCAAGCCACCGATTTGCAACGGCTGCAACAGCAGAATAACACTCTTCAAGAGTTGATCCATGGAGAAATTTGTCAAAAAGCTCGGCCTGTAGGGAAAGGAAGAAAAAGAAATATATGATTTATTTCAGTGCCTGACAGCTCCATAAAGGGTAAAAGTTATAAAAAACTAAGCTGACCTCTAATTTTCGAGACACACTATACATACATTTACCAAGTAATACTCTGCCTATTTTCTTGGGATGCGTGTCTACCAAATCATGAACGTATTACTACATTACGCAATCCATATTAGTAATAAGCTTCAGTAAAAACAAGAACCCAACAAATAGGATGGAGATGCTTAAACAAAATAAATATAACAAACATTTTGTAATATAGCAGAGATTTTCCCTAACAGAGAATTATTGGTCACATGAACAAGCAATCCAGAACAATTGGAATTTTCCCTAACAGAGAATTATTTTGGCAAAGACATCAGAATTATAACCCTTCAACCTGCTGCTAGAAAGATTTTCTAATACAAGTGGATCATGCGAAATACACTCAATCGCAATGAGCCAAAATATATAAAAAGCAACAATTTGATGAATCATTACAACACAAGAAAAGGAAAGGATACCTGGAAAACTTTAATGAGTTTCAGCTCCCCTCTACGCTTGATCTCAAACCCCTTGAGTTCTGCTAAGGTTCCGTCATGATTGAAAACAGCATACCGCTTCTTAATTAAGATTCCTTCTTCTTTCGATGCAGGAATAATCATTGCCTGAGTAAAGAGGATTACAAATCTTTTTTGTGCAGCTATCGAAGAGCAGCACATGTCAAAAAGTCATTAACGTTTAGGCATACCTTGTACGGTCCATCCACTTCAAATTCAATTGAGCATTCACTATGCGACTCATATGTTTTGCGTACAGGATCTACAAGAGTCTGAAAACAAAGCAAAATGCTTTCAGAACCTCAAAAGGATTTGTTATATCATCTGCTTATATAAGACTAAACACAAAAACTACTTTTAAGTAAGGGATAGCTCAGCATACCTGATATTGATCATTTGTATTATTCTTCGCCACATCAACATTAAGCATTACACATGGATAAGAGATCGTGAATTTCTTCATGTCTCTACAATAAACGAAGACCATTGATAGTTTATGTAATGTCTTGAGAACACAAGAAAATGTAAATCCCCCTTGAATTAATATGGAAGTAAAAACTCTTTGAAATATATTAAACTGAAATATTGCTATATATTAAAACAAAATATATAGAAGAAGGAAGTTCCTAATATGGAGACATGTAAATCTTGGAGATTGCAAACTCTTACATCGTTTTAAAAGTAAAGTTCTCAGGAAAAGATCCAGGAAGAGCACACCATATACCATCTGTATCCAGCTCAAGTGGTTTTCCAATTCGCTCGATAAGCAAACGGGCATTCTGGATGATTTTGGCCCCAGTATAGGTAACTACACCAGCCATTTCCATGGAGTACCATCTTGCACCCCTGGAATTGGTTTCAAGTAGCGCTTCAGGTCAACCAAAACGGAACAGACAATGACAGTATAACCAAAGTCCTGGCTCTTTGCAAGAGATCAGAGGACTCACTTTCGCATGACATATCCATAGAAGGAATTAAGTATACACTTATGAGCTAGCTGCAAGGAATCGTAAACCACTACCATGTCCTGTTGCAAAATTTTAATGTCAATAACCATCTAAAAGAAGTTTCGGACATATATATATGAGCAACTATAAAAGATAATACCTGTGCTTCCTGGATCTTGATTGAATTGCCAGTTTCCTTGGCCTCTGACAATTTTCCCTTCCAGACCTTGTTAAGTGTTTTGTATTCATACCGTCTATCTCGAAAGCTTTAAGTACATACAAACACCACAAAGAAAAAGCAAAATATCGCAAAGTAATTAGGACTTGGCTAAATTTTTCATCATCCTTAGTCGTATATTCACCCAAAAGAGATTGCTGCTCAAAAGACTAAACGTCCAAACAGAATCTCAACCAAAAACAGGATTGGGAAAACAAAACCCACGCACCTCCGAACAGTGTCCACGTAGAACGGGTTTTCTCTCATGCATATCCCAGCCTCACGAACTTCAGTGATTGGCTTGTCAAGTACTCGTCTATATGCCTACCAAAAGCAGAATGACTTGCCTTTATACATTGAAATTGTGGGGGAAATATTATTATCGAGAGAGAGAATACCTTTTGACAATATTTTTTCAGTCGTTCTTTTAGTTTAGAATGTTGTTCCACCTTTGGCAGATCAAGGAAAGATTTTGAAGACTGAATATTTGCACCAGCATCAACAAATTCAGACTCAATCTGCTTCTTCAGATGGTAATAATCACTGCCAAACCATTCGAAACAAAATTAAGATCTTAAAACTAGACCTACAAGGTTTAAATCCATATTTAGCTGGAATAATATATAAGTTAACCTTTTCTTTGCCATGAATGTCACCCCACGCCAAACCCATTCAAGTTTTCTAAGACACGTTTTTCCCGGGCGGTTGAAATCACATGCTGTGCAAACCTCATTCGTAACTATTGATGGTGGCTGACAATTAAGAGGAAATTTTCACTTAGCATAATATTTCCGCGAGATTCCTAATCTTAAAAATGATGGTTGCGATAATTTGGTAGATATTGATTTACAACTGCATGTTACGACATATAATCCCGAAATCAGTTAGAAACATGTAAACAGAGATTTGATGTACCTGTAGCCTGTTTGTTAAGATAATATTTGGATACATCGCTGCGACATCAAGGTGATAAATAAGAGGCCCCTCTTCACGTATAGGGTCATCTCGCAACTTCTCGAGCTGCAGGGCGATAAAACCGCCAAACCATAAAAAAACTCAGACTTCATCTCGAGTCAGGTAACACAAAAGGAAAAAAATTCATAATACTATCAGGTTTTATGTTCTGCGTTACAATATCCAAGCATGCAGATGCCTAGTTGGTGACAACTACCGTAGATGGAGGGTACTTGATAGACTATCCTCTGGGGTTAACTATGTTCTTTCCACAAGCCCTACTGCGGTTACTCTACATGAGAGAAGGCTCATAGATATGAGCTTAGCATGAATGAGAGTGTATAGGCAAACTCTCCCAAAATGAAATGAGTATGCAGTGTCGGCCATTCAAAGAGACGAGAAACATCATGCTGTGCTGGCAAGAAACACAGGAATAAGCATTAAATCACTATCAGAAGAGGAATTCATTACCTTTTCCTTGATTTCGTCTTTCACTTCATCATAATTGGAGATTGAATCCATTCTCATTTTCCCTTCTACAGTGATAGCATATTCCAGATCCCGGCCAAGGTTATCGATCAGTTGCTGGCAATCAAAGCATCCAATATCAGATAGGTGCATAAATTAGCTATACTATTGCGCGCCAAAGAACGGGAGCATTTTGCTTCAGGCATCCATTACAGACTACATTTTACTATAAACTGCACCGCTTCAGATGAAATTACATAAAACTAAGTGATATTTGAAAGAAACTATATCAGAAAAAGTAATGTTCAGCAAACAACAAAACAAATTATACTGAATAAAATAAAACAGATAACTTGCCTGGTACGCTGATGTGTCGAGCTTAAAACTGGTTGGAATGTCAGATCTGAAAACACCACTTTCGAGGCACTCTACATGGCCACCAATATATGTCTCACTTTCAAGAAGATGACCTTGGTAGAACTTCTCAGGGTCAGCTTGATTTTTGTTGGGACATACAACATTTGCCTTGTAAGCCTGTGCTGAGAATGGAAGACTTCCAATTAATAGAATGTGCCACAGTAAAGATTGCTAAAGACCTTGTAGAAGATGAAAGTCACCTCAACCATCAGAAGCATTTCACAAAGGGTGCCACTCCCTTTGCGTAAAACCTCATCCGGGACCATTGGGATGATAGTTGCGAGAGAAAAAATGAATGGATGGACATATGTCATGTATAGGTAATAAGTTGCAACAGCATCAGAGACAGAATAGGAGGCCATTGTCTGCAACATTGAATAGAAAATATGAGCAACCAATTCTATAAAACATCTTGCAAGCACTACAGCATAGACTAGAAAAATCCGCAATTGCTTGAAGTTATCAGTCGCAGTCGCAGACTCGCAACATATATGTTCCCTGCTAAATTTTGCGCTGATAAGACATTGAGTTTAACATGAGCAGGAGAACATTTCTTCAACCCTTAAAGAGACAATTAGTTGAATTACTTGATCAAATATCATCAACTGTTACTCTAGCCCATTCCAGCGCCATCAAATAACTAGCACCAACTCAAAAAAACTTATGTCATACGGAAATAGCACAATTAATTTCTCAGCTATACCTGTGGCTTTTCCTTTGCAAACCGAACCATGTCCTCTGGGTTCACTTCCAGTGGATCATAACCCAGTTTTGCCTTTGTAACGGCCTGGCATTTAATTAAGAGACAACCATAACTCAAAATCATAATATGTTTTTCTTCACAAAAGGAATATATGACCAAAAAGATAAATAATGGCGAAGTAAAATGAACCTTCAGACCATGGCTTCCCTGAGGGAGATAGCTATCACGTTTCACCCAAGCAAAACAATCCAAATGGCAAACGAATTTAGCTCGACATTCACCTTGATTATGATCACAACGGAATCCCAACTCCTGTAACCACAAGGAAAGAAATCAAAACACACCAGCCAATTATGGAATTACACTTGAGACCACATTATGCTCTGAAAATAGGAATAAGATAAGAACTGTATGCAGAAAAATAGAGAAAATGAAAAAAGCAAGAAACTGGAGTAATGGAGGTTTTTGAAATAGAACTGAGAATAGAACCAAGGTTGGGGAGATGAGTGGCACGCAAAACACGTTACTCAGTCTGTGAAAGAGGAAATTTTATATTTCACGGAAGGAGATAAACAATATGTAGAAGTAGGCTTCCTGGTAACGGTCTAGGAAGCGCTTGAGCGTTACTATTATATTTTTAAGCGGAGGCCCACTCACAAGGTCACAATAGAGTGTCAGCAATAATGTCACAAACTTTTTCAAACAGAATTTCCAAGTAGATCTTATATTTCTTTTCAGTCACGCAGACGGATGAAATTTTAAGAATACCACAATGAAGGAAACGGGCTGCGTACCTCATTCATTTTGATCTCGTGATGGGATGCTCTCCGTTCTATAAATGGCCAGTCGAAAAAGTCACCGTTGTATGTAACATAAATACTGGGTTTCAACTCTTGCATATGGGAAAACCATTTTCGAAGGAGTTCAACCTACAAGACAAAACCAAGAAAGTAGCTCGATTCTAAGCACATCAATGTTTCTGATATAATACTCAAATGAAGAAGAGCTAATTTACTTTACCTCATTGTTAACGTTAGTGACTTTGAAATACCCTTCAAACTCTGGTTTGGGTGTATACTCCAGATCTTCTACGTCTTTGCCAACAAACTGATTTTAAGTGCAAAGTATTACGTATGTAATCAAACAAGATTGAAGTGGTCCAAATATTTAAAGGAAGGATAGAGCTGAGATATCAACCAGAGATAACATATGCAATGAAAACTTTTTAACAAATTAAATACCATGTTTTAAAATTTATAGCAAAATGTTACATTAGTCCACAAACAGTCTTAATGTCACATCATACAATATCAGTCAAGCAAAGCAGGATAATTTACTAAGGATCATTTCTGATTTCTCTGGGATTAAGAGTGCACTTAATTAATAGAAACACTAGTCTTTGTGAGCTTTCCCTCTACTGATTACTCAACATAATCCAAAAGATGGCAAAGCAGGGCTATTACAGCTTCTCTCATTTAATGATTCTGAAACCATCCTATCCGTCATGTAAGGTATCATAATCTATTAGATCATAAGCAATACAGACAAATGTATAAAGCAGTTACCTCTTTGTTAATAATTAGAAAACCTTGTCCATCAACCATGTAGGATATCATCATAATTTGATCATATTCAGCATCCGGAAACTTCAACGGAAGCTTTGTTGTCTCTATATCGAATGCACAAACACGGACTTCTGCGCGTTGGAGAAGATCTGTCCTCTTTTCTAGTATGACATCGGTGCTGGAAATACTGACATTGTACCATTGCCCACTCCGCACATCTAGACACAAGAAACATTATGATTTTGACAATCTTGAGGACTAAACAGAAATTCTAGCTTCACTAAACAGGTTACCATTATCAATTGC
The DNA here is from genome assembly GCA_900406395.1 of Kernera saxatilis. NCBI lineage: Eukaryota > Viridiplantae > Streptophyta > Magnoliopsida > Brassicales > Brassicaceae > Kernera > Kernera saxatilis. Next base: position 54,971 of record OVAY01000195.1, on the reverse strand, counting down.
AAATCGAACATGATAAGGAACATCGTACTCGCGGAAGTCCACCATAGAGTCTAAGCAATCTTGAGGACGTTGTTCTCTGCATTCCAAAAAAAAAAAAAAANAAAAAAAAAAAAAAAAGGACCAGGGTATCTGAAACACGTGAAAAGAGACTTGAAAATAACTAAAAAACAACAGAGTTTAAGAGGTACTATTTGAAACCAACCAAAACTCTAAGTAATTTAATAGAACAAAAGCACACTGTCTTACCGTTTTCCAGCCAATATGGATTCGTATGCTTCAAGTGCATCAAATTTTGCCTGGTTTCGTTCAACAATATGCAACAGATCTCTCTTGACTTCCATCAACTGTTGTACAGTATCAAATGATACTTTTAAATATCTTTTTTGTAGGCCAGATAGATGATTTTTCTGCTCATGAACATAAGAAATAAAGAAACTCGAATTAGTAGGTCACAGAAAAAAGTTAAAACGACACACTAAGCGAAATGAAGACTAAAAAGTACTGAAAACCTTCATATCTTGCATACTATTGCAGTAAAGGACGAGCATTAAACACTTTAGAAGACTAAATATAACATTTACAGCCCATGTTACAAACTAGCAAACGCCTAGATATTTCCGCATATGAATGCAAGATCACATTTAGACTTATTACGACACCTGCTCAGTATTTAAATTACAAGAAGAGGATAATAACCAAAGGTTGTAGCAATATTTTTTTATATGCGTCTCTACAGAGAAAACAATGACAATAATCAACTGGCAGATTAACTAAATCACATAATTCCACTAACACAAGTTATGCTTTACTGACTTACAAGATCAAGATCCTCTTTTTCCACAATCTCAATATCAGCAACTTGTCTTTCATATCGGCGTCTCAAATAGGCTTCAACTTCCAATTCCATATTGTCCTGTAATTTGGGATTTAGCATTGCAGTTTTATTGACATACAGGACACAATTACATAATGATTCAAGGAGCACTCAGATGATGTTTAGGCAGAAACTATCATACTTTTGTGGCTACATAGAAGTAAGGGCGGAACTTGTACTTTGTCTTGAAAGAAAAGCCGTCCTGAAAAAAATCCTCACAACTGAGATAAAATCTAGAAAAATGCGACAAAACAAATATTCATCAGCTTATACGAGGCTGACACAGTAATGACTAAATATAACAGCCCACCTGAGTAACAAAGTAAAGGTCCACACAACTATAGGCTTTCCCAGTATCGGGATCTTCCCAAGATGACTGCAAAACATGGTAGAATAACCAATCAGTGAACACTAGCACTTATAAATCGAAGGCCAGAGTTTGTACTCAGAGAACTACCAGGTAAGTCACCAGATTAATTACAAAAATCACCACATTAAACCCATTTCCCTTTTGCTGATAATTTGTTACAGGAAGAAGAATGGACGTAAACGAGGTGAACCTTATAACAATTCTCGCGCTTTCGCATCTCTGTCCAATAAAAAGGGAAATGCCTCTTTTTGTATGCTAGAATTCTAAATTCTCGCACATCTGGAGTTCACTGTATGGCTCAATAGCCAGTGCCTCTTCATTATTTACAGAAATTTACATATACGTAAAGAATCGAGTCCGAAACCTACTCTCAATAACAAAGTTGAGTTCAGAAGAGAGTGCGAGTATCGGTGACTTACTGATGCAAATGTGAGTAGCCACCCGAGGCGCGTTTCCCCTTCGGAGAAGAGCCCAAATCCGAGCTTAGATTCGAGCTCATCTTCCGCAGTGTTCACTACTTTCTGCATATTCGACCTACGCGAGTCCTTTCGATCCCATCTTCGATTATCTCCGCTCATTTTTTGACTAAGGAGCGGCGATTAATAAATTACGAGCGAAAGAGACTCCTGTGTTGGAGGTTTTTGTCCCGGAGAAGCTTCGAAGGCGAATTAGTTCTGAGAAGAAATTAGGGTAGGGCTTCGTGGATGCTGGAGAAGACTGAGGGGACTGTAGAGAGAGAATAGCTTTTTATCATTTTCCCGCGCTTCGAATCTTTCGTCAAATTACTAATAAGCCCCTCATTTTTGGAGTCTACATGGGTCAATGTAGAAGGCCCATCTTAAACAAATTTGGATCCGCTCCAACACTGGCCACCCACCCATTAAGCAGTTACTAGTGAGGTATATATATAAAATTTTTGTTGGATTTTGAAAATGGAAGTCTGATTTCTCGAGACAAAAAAATATATATATGAAAGACAATTGTACGATTTCTTTGGGAAAAACTCAAAATATCCGGAGGATAATATAGTCAATTCAAATATGTTTAGCTAGGGATGCGGACTCTCAAAGATTCATTAGAGAAACACACAGGCCAAAAATAAATGAAAATATGTTTGCACATCAAAAACAATGTTTCATCAGCGGAAATGAAGGATCTCACCAAGGGCAAGCATCTTTGTTTTCTGTTATATTCTGAGAACATCTATGGTTAGCTTCAGCCTTCCGCTGATGAAAAAATAATAAAGCTGACTTTCACTGAGCAACCTTAAAATAGCGCATACACAACGCGGGCTTAAAGCCGTTCATCTCGCTTAGCTGCTGCTACTTAGATGGGACTGAGATAATTCGCAAATCTACCTGTCACCGCAAATGAAAAGGTGTTAGAGCCTTAAACATGAATGAATTTTGGTTCAAAGACTCACATCCCAAGATCAAGATGCATAGCATGAACCCCCTCCACAAACCGAATTCCCTATTTCTAGTTTATGGCTCTATACAGCCACATGAATCTTCCAAAATTTGTTGAGAGTCGAAACTAAAGTTATTCATTTGTCAAATACGAAACTTAAACTATACAACATTTTCTTCCTTGAAAAAAAAAACATAAAGAGAAAACTTAATGTACCAATCCATTCTTCATTAGCAATAATGGTGCAAAATTAAGATTAACAAGAAACTGAATGACCATTGAAAAAAAACAAGAGAAATCAGTTTGATCCTATAAGCATAGTGAGGTAAACCTTTTAGTATCTCATTTCTGAAGAGAATATAACTACACTGAAAACTGAATATTTTCATTTTTTTCTTTTGAACTGAACATCATTCCTTACATGGCTGTTTTAGACAATGGAGAATGCACTTCCGGAAACCTTGTGCTAAGATTTTACAGCATTTATGCAAAAATCTAAGAAATTGATACAAATCTTCCCGAAAGGAAGGAGTAGCCAATTCTGTCCTCTAGAAGGTCAGTTTTTACAACATCTAAAACCCAAATCATCCAGCCAATCCCGAAATGCACAAGCTTATTCGATCAAGTCAAAAATAGAGAGATACCTTCATAGGAGGCGGTGACATCAGAGGGGAGTTTCGAAACGAGGCAAGCGGAAGCAATGACAGAGTGAAACGGTTGTTGTGAGCATAGTTCTCGCCGTAGAAACTTTTTCAGATAGAATCAAATGCCAAACTTTACCGAGAAATCAGAAATTCATCAGAAGTGTGTGCCTGCCAATTTCAGCACCAGCGATTGCAATTTTCGGAATATTGAGGTTGTAACCATGAAAATTAAATAGTAAGAGCATCTTCGTCATCATCTGCAGAAGCCTCTCAGCTTGTCCATGTCCATATTTAGAATCAAATTGGATAGCAAAATTCCAATTTTTTTATAGTGTCACAAAACATTTGTGAAGTTCCTCACTTTATGTACTTTGGACTTACGTTCTTCTGCACATAAGTGCGCAGCCAGAAATTTGTTTTATTATTTACCTTTGGATAAAATTCTTTAAAAAGTGAATAAGAAAATGCGTCTGCCGGGAGTCGAACCCGGGTCTATTGCTTGGAAGGCAATTATCCTAACCGTTGGACTACAGACGCTTTCGTTAGGAATTCAATATTTGTATATTAAACTTAAAATCTTTTCATTAAATTCTAACCGTACATATGAATATGATATCTCTGTTCAGTTTCATAACTCGTCTGACACACACAAATAAAAAAAATCGATAAATTATAGATATAAAGTAATATGATAGAGACTGTTTTTTTTGGACTTATAAAAGTAAGTAAGTGAGTAAAGCATATAACCTAATCAAGCAGAGAAAAAGAAAGAGAGATGGGTGAAGAGGAGGGATCAGGAGACAGAGGAAAAAGAGGGGAAGAAGTTGATGCTGGTGCTCTCTTCGTCCTTAAATCCAAAGGTAGGTATCGGTATATCTTATGCAAATTAATCATAGATCCAAAGGTAGGTATCGGTATATCTTAAAATGCATATTGTTTGAACAAAAAATGATTAAAGATGATGATGATGATGGGAACTAGGGACATGGTGGCACTGCGGATTCCACTTGACGACATCGATAGTGGCACCGGCGCTGCTGAGTCTACCGTACGCTTTTAAGCTCTTAGGATGGGCTGCCGGAATATCATGTCTGGTGGGTGGAGCAGCCATCACTTTCTACTCGTACACTCTTCTCTCTCTCACACTCCAACACCACGCTTCCCTCGGCCACCGCTACCTCCGCTTCCGTGACATGGCCCACCACATCCTCGGTAATGTCTTTGCGAATTTCGTTTCAACTTGATATGAAACTTCTACAATATTACTGATACATCAGCCCCAATCATTTCATCCACACAATAAAGTATGAATTTTGTGTGAAAACGCAACTTTAGAATTATTAAATCTCGTCAGACCAAAAAAAAAGAACAAAGAAAACGCAAGTCTCGTTTCTGGTTCATGTTTTCACTTTTCCGGTTGACTTGGGCAGAAAAGGTATAGGAATTAGGAACAGAAAAAAATAATAACAACATTATATATAAAATATTATTACCAATTTACCATCGTCTGTCTCTTTTCCCATAGAATTATGAACCGGATGCAATTAATTTCGATTGGTTCGGTCTAACTTTTTGTTCGTGTTGGGTTAGTATTCACAAAAGTACTATTTAAAATTTTAAACAGATCATTTTATTTAATATTCTCTATGATGTATGGTTTACTTTCGATTTTCCGAAAAAAATTCACAATTAGATAGAATTAAAAGTTCATATTACACTGCTTATATAATTTGATTTGGGCTAACTCGGTCAAATTTATCGGCAACCAATTAGCTACATGTTAGCTATCTGTCTCTCTCTTTGTCTTGTTTCTTTAATGCCGAGATTGAAATGTATCTTCCAAAAGACCAAAACTAATTTCAACTTTAGAAAATCTTTGTGTGTCTTTTTTTGTGTGCCGATGAAAAAGATAACCTTTTTTTTTTTGCTAAANTTTTTTTTTTTTTAAAAAAAAAAAAAAAAAAAAAAAAAAAAAAAAAAAAAAAAAAAAAAAAAGATAACCTTATATAGGTAATAATACCGAACAAAATATCTCGGTCTAAGATCCGTTCTCCTTTGACATTAGGATACTATGGGTATGACTGGTAAAATGGTTGAGAGTAATATAAAGGAAAAGGAAAGAAAATAGAGAGGAAAAATAATTAATACAGTAAAAGAAGGAATTAGTATTATATTAATATTATTGAATTTGCTAATAATTAATACCTTTTCTAACATGAATATCCGAAATAATATGCACAAAAATATTTTAATATATGTTATATAGATATATTTATATTCATATATATATAAGATATATTATATGATAACTTTGTTATAAATTGGTCAACTTTTTATATAGTTCAGTCTTAACCCTAATTTGACTTTGGATATGATGATCATATGCTATTCCAAGATATAATCTCTGTCTAAACTCTTATAAGAATAATTCACGGTTTACGATGACTTCTTAATTTTCGAATGCAGAATTGATTCATTTAATGGTCAAGTAGACAAATGGGCAGCCAAACCTTGTGGTCCTTTTTGTGGCTTAGCGACTTTTAGTAGCTTTTTTTTGGACAAAAAGTCGCTATCATTACGATTTTGTTATTTTTATTCAACTTTCAACTGCATTAAAGCGATGAAAAACTGCATCAAAAATGCACAACAAAGCTTTTAGTTTATATTTTTTTTTTATCAACAACATATTTTTTAAGAATAAACTTAAATTAACCAAACTAGAGTTTAACATAGTTTATGATTTGAAATTTTGCCTAGTTTAGAATAAGCTTGGTTTCGTCTTTAACAATTTTGATAATATGAAATGGAAAGGGCCGAAATGGGGGAGGTACTACGTGGGACCAATACAAATGGCGGTGTGCTATGGTGTGGTTATTGCCAATGCGCTTCTTGGAGGCCAATGCCTTAAGGCGATGTATTTGGTGATGCATCCAAATGGCGAAATGAAACTCTTTGAGTTTGTGATTCTTTTTGGAGCCTTACTCTTGGTTTTGGCACAAATCCCATCTTTTCACTCTCTACGACACATCAACTTCTTCTCTCTTCTCCTTTGCCTTCTCTATAGTGCTTCCGCCGCTGCTGCCTCTATCTTCATTGGTACTCTCTTTTACTAATCTTAAACTAATATATACGCAGTTCAATTCGTTTTGTTTTTTAACATTTTGGCTAGGTCTGATTCATATATGGACACTTTTTGAGATATACAGATTTTAAACCAGGTAGACAATATGGATTAAAACACATTTTTTTCTCTAAATATCAGGAAATACATCAAGTGGACCAGAGAAGGATTATACAATAGTTGGTGACCAGGAAACTAAAGTATTTGGAATGTTTAATGCTATGGCTATTATTGCCACTACATACGGCAACGGAATTATACCCGAAATTCAGGTTTCGGTTTTCTATCTCTCTTGATTATTTATATACAACTAGAACATTTTCATTTAGTATAAATGGTTATTCCGTATGCATCAAAGCAAATATAACGTACCAAAAAACTAATACAAAAATATATGTCGTTTTTGGTATGCTACGCCTACTCTGATGTGTGCGGAGCAATAATTCAAAACCTAAAACCAAATTGGCTTAGTCCCGAAGAAAATCACACGACTAAAGATGTATGCAAATCAAGTTAGTCGATTGTATAGTTTTGAATATGCGATAAATTTGGATAACTTTTAATAAACAACTTACATACACACTTTATGAAAAATAAAGTTACATCACAATATAAAATCCTAAATATATATATGCTTTAATATTAACTAACATGAAATTTGATAACGACTTCATTTTTTTTTTGCAATACAGGCAACATTGGCGGCGCCAGTGAAAGGAAAAATGTTTAAAGGATTGTGTATGTGTTACACAGTAGTGATAGTGACATTCTTCACTGTAGCCATCTCAGGATATTGGGCATTTGGTAATAAAGCCAATGGACTTATCTTCACTAATTTCTTAAATCCTGAGACAAACCATTACTTAGTTCCGACTTGGTTTATTTTTCTCATCAATCTCTTCACCGTCCTTCAACTTTTGGCCGTTGCTGTGGTAAATACATATACAACATTATATTATATATGTGACACGATAAAGTATACATCATTCTACATTTTTTAACACATGTATTGTTACTAATTTTAACTTATGCAGGTGTACCTACAACCCATAAACGATATTTTGGAAAGTGTATTAAGCGATCCAGCAAAGAAAGAATTCTCTATCCGCAATGTCATCCCTCGGCTAGCCGCTCGTTCCCTCTTCGTCGTGGTGGCTACAATCTTTGCGGCAATGCTTCCATTTTTTGGAGATATAAACTCCTTGTTAGGTGCTTTCGGTTTTATGCCTCTAGACTTTGTTCTACCCGTAGTGTTCTTCAACTTCACGTTCAAGCCATCCAAAAAGAGTTTTATTTTTTGGATCAACACTGTGATCGCCGTGGTTTTTTCTAGTTTAGGGGTGATTGCTATGGTCGCGGCGGTTAGGCAGATTGTGATCGATGCCAATACGTTTAAGCTGTTTGCAGATGTATAAAACATGCAAAGCAAAGTGGGATTATTAGTGTTATTAAAGTACAAACCTTTTTGGAGAACATATTGGAGTATGCTATGCATTGGAAAATTGGGAGAATAAGTGGGATTTTCTCTTTTATTGATACCAACAATCTCATTTGGTTTTTCAGTGTCACTACCTTTAGTCATTAGTTTTAACTTTTAAACAATCGTATAGCTTTTCTAGTACTATGTTTTTATTTTTAAAATTGAATCTTGGAAACCCGGAAGAAAACAAGGGCAATTCGTAGAAACGGAAAGCTCAATTTAATAAAAGTGTAGTTGGGGCTTTGTCTAAACCGGACTGGAATATCGGTTTGATTGGGTTAGCTACAAAAATATTTGGCTCAGGATGTGGGCTCGTTTCAAGCGTGTTGGTTCGCCTTGAACTAGCAGACATATTTTACAAGAACAGTTTCTAGCGGCTTTAACCAAATAGGGTTTAAGGTCTTCTAAAATGGCGACGACATTGAATCGATTCCTGAAGCAAAAATGTAGATCAGTCTCTGCTCTCTCGTATCGAAACCAGCATCAAGGGCTCTTCAACTTCACTCGCTACGAGAATCATGACTCTCTCCCTTCGCAATTGCCAGCTCTTCGATCAACCACCCGCTCTTTCCTCGATTTCTATCAGGTATTTTGAGGAATTACTGATTTCGCTTATCGGATAGACGTTGACTATTTTCTATCATTGTTGTTTTGGCTTTGGGCAGTTCGGGAACAAGAAAGCAATTGCGGATGAACGTGCTAGACTGTAAGCTTGCCTTTATTTAGATTCGATACTTTTTGGGTTTTGCTCCGATCCTGCTTTCTTCAGCATTGAAGTTCTTTGATCGGTCTAGCATTTTTTTACTCTCATTTTCGAGATAGAATGTCTCAATGAGAAGTTAATTAGTGGAATATGATGTGATTTAGGGCAGTAATGATGAAATGAATCGGGGATACTTTGCTGATATGAAAGAATTCAAGGAACATGGCGGTAAGGTATAACAATGCGACTTTTTTCACTCTTTCTCTTATTGGTAGGAGTCACAGTCAATGACCCGAGATTCTGTGTTCTTGCAATGGCAAATTTTTTCGAGTTTTAAAGGGTGGATTGCTTTCATTAGCTATGGCTTATATCATACATATCACTTTGGTTGCTAATGTAAATCATATTTGATGATGTCAAAAAAAAAAAAATGTAAATCATATTTGTATTGGACGCACGTTGACTAGAACCAGTTTCTGATTTTCTGCGTACTTAGCTATGCACGATTTAGATACTGTAGCCCTCTGTGGCCTTTAATGAAGTTCCTTAACTGTCATTTGATGTTTTTGCAGATCGCAGCTGCAAGCAAGACTATAATTCCTGCTGTGTCAGCCATGAAATTTCCGGAATTAGCAGTGACTTTCTCTAACGGAAAAAGCCTGAAGTTGCCTATTACTTCCAACAGCAATGAGGTTAACACAGAGAGTTCGACTGTTCCTAAAGTATCACTGGTGTGTCTGTCTTTCCGAGCAAGCTCTCAGGTACAAAAACTTCCACCTCGTTATATACTTCAATGGAACCAAGAAAATGTTTGGCTAGCCTTTTTGAAGAGATCTGTAGCATTAACGGAAGTGTTGCCTGTTAAGTAGGAAGCAATGCATGATACAGTGTTCTTAAGTGGTGAAGCACTAGTTGATAAGGATGGCCCCATATATACAGCTTGTCTGATTGTTGCTGGGATGTGGTTGCTTTATCTGACAGGAAATGATCAGCTCGTGGAGTAAACCATTTCTTGAATCGTTTGGCGACAGGAAAGATCTTCAATTGTTTGAGGTACTAATCCTCAATCGTTTTGTGCTATTCATACTTGGATCAGACTTTAGAATCTGCACAAGTGCTTTTTTCTTTGGCAGCCGTTTTTTCTCCCATTTCTTCAGGAAAACTTGTTTTCTTGCAACTACAGGTTTCATTTATTGACAAATGGCTGCTGGGGTTGGCTCCCATAAAAAAACTACTTCTCCGGGTCTTGCAAAAACCAAACAACAGCGAGAACAGTGTCCTCCAGAGGCAGATTGTTTACTCATTTGGGGACCATTATCACTTCCGAAAACAAATGAACGTTCTGAACCTTCTCACTGGGTACAGAAAATCTCCACTTCATCAAGTTGAGAATGCATAATAGACTCACGTAAACCTTTCTGATTTCTCTGTTGCACATTCTTGTTTATCTTTCAGGTATATTCTCCTACTCGACAAATTCGGGAGAATAAGATGGCAAGGATTTGGAACAGCAACTCCAGAGGAAGTATCTCAACTTCTCTCTTGCACCTCACTTCTCTTGGAAGATCAATGAGAGGTAACCAAACTGATCTCACTCTTAAACCTTTCGAATCACGAGACTCTCAATTCTCTTTAGGCCTACAATTTCCAAAAATTCAACAGCATGAAGTAGAAAACCGTTCATTGTAGAAAGCGCTTGGTTTGGTATCACTTATACAATACTGTCAGAAATATATCAATTTTCAATGGAATGTTTCATAGTGAAGAGTTACAAAAGTTTCATTGACAAAATCTTTTCAAGCACCTTCCTGATATAGTTTCAGGACATGTCCAGATCACTGCTTAAACCAGAGACTGTCTCAAAAGACAATTGCTCCTCCTTTACTCTTATGAAGGATGTGGAACAATTATATTTCAGAAGGGGTCACAGAAGACAATAAATTATCTCTTATCTCTCGGTTTTCTAGTTCGATTCAATTGGTGTTATCAGCACTTTCGAAGCAATAGAGAATCCTTTCTTCCAATTTATATTCACTCTTCACTTAATCTCTTTCAGATATTGCTTATTGTATTCATCTGAGAATTTAATTTAAGGGACCTAAAGCTTTTTCTTATACAATTGGAGTTAAAGTGGAAAAAAAAAACAAAGACAAATATCTTGTTCTTCGTGGAAGTTATAAAAATTTTGCTAAAAATTGAAAACAATATACGAAATAGTGTATATATAACTTTTACTTGTTATGAAACACAAGTCTTTTTTTCATAGCGGCAGTAATACCCTAACCAAAATGTCCGGTTGATGTTTAAAGAATATTTAAACATTGCTTTTAACCATAAAAAGAAAAGTTACGTATGTACTATGTACTTAGAGCATTTTCAACCTCACTTTATATTTCATTCCAAAATAGTTCCAAAATAGAGTTTGAAGTCAAATTCTCTCCAACCCCCCACTTCATTTCCCATTATAAAATAGAGTAATTAATAGAATTACTCTAAAATAGAGTAATTAATAGAATTACTCTAAAAATAGAATAACAAATAGGTTTATTCCATTTTTTTAGTCATCACTCTATTTTGGAGTAAAAATAAAGTAGGATTGGAGTAAAATCTAACTCAATTTTGGAATGACTTTAAAATAGAATAAAAAATAGAGTAATAAGTTGGAGATGGTCTTAATGGATCATGGTTGGTGGAGCATAACACATTACATCAGTCTAGTACTCAAGATTTTTTATGCAACAAATGTAAAATAGTAAATAAAAAATCTTGAGAAATCATATTTACCAAAAATGCCGAATTTTAAAACACGCCAAAATGACAAAAACAAAAAGGGATAGTTTATGCAAATCTTCATTCCCGTTTTAATTAAACTAATCACCAAAATGAGCAAAAACTTTAGTACTGTCATCAGAATATCAGAACGTTCACTTGGCGGCTGTCTCTCTCTCTCTCTCTCCCCCGGAAAAGAGAATTTCGAACTCGAGAAATGGCGGTGGATTCTCCGACAGGAGTAATCATCGCTGCCGTGCTTTTACATGCTGCCACAACCATGGTTTGCGGCTCCGACGCGGTTCTCAAGCTTGAGAGGTTGATTCCGCCGAGCCATGAACTTAGTCTTACTCAGCTCAGGGCTTTTGATTCAGCTCGCCATGGAAGGTTGCTGCAGTCTCCTGTCGGCGGAGTTGTTAATTTTCCGGTTGACGGAGCCTCCGATCCGTTTCTCGTAGGGTACTACTGTTGTTACCCCATTTGCTTGTCCACTTTTCGATTTTGATTTTCGAGTGTTTCTTTCTCTTTTTTTTTTTTTGGTATCCAGTAAAAAAAAATCACTTTTTGGAACTTGTAGTGTAGTCTCCCTCCGGACTTGGATTTAAAAACTTTTTCCCCAACCCAAATTGAATTCAATAAACTAATTTGTTTCTGGGTAGACTTGAGTAACGCGAATCGATTCTGTCGAACGTGCTTGAATCAAATGGGATTGTAAATAACTGAACATTGCTTTGTCCAAATATAAATGTAGGAAAACAAGTTAGCAGCATTCTAGAATATTGTCTCATCATGTGTTCAAATTAGAATTAAGGATAATTTTGATTCTGCTTCTCGACTCTTGTCCATTCCTTTTTTAGAATCTTATTTTATACTTGCTATTATTTTGCTTTCGTGACAGACTTTATTATACAAAGGTTAAACTTGGGACACCCCCAAGAGAATTCAATGTGCAAATTGACACAGGAAGTGATGTTTTATGGGTTAGCTGCACTTCCTGCAACGGCTGCCCCAAGACTAGTGAACTCCAAGTATATGTCTTCCTGATTTTCCTCAATGGCATTTTAACTCGCCGGAACATATGATCACTTGTTTTCCCTCTCTTTTGTGGTCGTTGGGTTTCCAGATTCAGCTAAGTTTCTTTGATCCTGGAACCTCATCCTCAGCTTCAATGGTGTCATGTTCAGACAGGAGATGTTACTCAAATTTCCAGACAGAATCGGGCTGTTCTCCGAACAATCTCTGTTCCTATGCGTTTAAGTATGGTGATGGAAGTGGCACTTCTGGTTACTACATCTCAGATTTCATGTCCTTTGATACTGTTATTACCAGTACCTTGGCTATAAATTCCTCTGCTCCCTTTGTCTTCGGGTAAGCTAGCAGCAAAAATATTCTCTTTGAGAATATGGTGTCTCATCTTTTTTTATCTTGAATTTTATGACCCCCTTTTGATAATGATGATTTCCTTAAAGAGTATATGTGCATTGCCTTCTTTAAAAACTTATTCTACTGATGACTTCATCTTCCGTTCTGTAACCGCATATGGAACTACATTCATTAGTTTTCATGATATGTGATGCTTATCTTCAATATTTTCAAACAGGTGTAGCAATTTACAAACCGGAGATTTACAGAGGCCTAGGAGAGCAGTAGATGGCATCTTTGGGTTAGGCCAGGGGCGTTTATCTGTAATTTCACAGCTTGCTATGCAAGGACTCGCACCACGAGTATTCTCGCACTGTCTGAAGGGAGATAAAAACGGTGGAGGTGTAATGGTTCTAGGTCAAATTAAGAGACCGGATACTGTCTATACTCCTCTTGTTCCTTCACAGTGAGTTCTCTATCCTTCTATTATACACCTCGACTCTATTATATCTTTTGTAAATAAAAGCACCGGTTAAACCCCCCGGGGGTACTTCCTATCATGATGAAACAGACTTCTGTGTTAGGGTAGAATTCCCTGAATTTGTTTTCATAAGACAAGGATGTAGATTTAGGGTTTAACTGATATTATGAAAGTCATTACACCGATATAAACGTGCAATTTGTCTATCCCATTCTGCTGTAGGAACCATATGATCCAGAAATAGACGTTTTGTAGCTAAACCAACAAAAATAAAATGCTGTTTGTTTAGCTTGGAATAGGAAAACTAAAATATATAACCCCACGTCTTGATTCAGATAATATGCTGCAAAAAAACATTTCAGGCCACATTATAATGTGAACCTGCAGAGCATTGCTGTGAACAATCAGATATTACCGATTGATCCATCTGTTTTCACAATAGCCACTGGTGATGGGACGATAATTGATACAGGGACAACTCTTGCTTATCTTCCCGACGAAGCTTATGGTCCATTCGTCCAAGCTGTGAGTCTAGTTTTTGCCATTGTTGAAGTATCTGTCCCCAAGTGTTACATTTTTTGAATGAGATTTCAACCCAATTTAGAGGACATATGTTACTATACCTTACAAGAAAGAAGATTCATAAACCGTTCAACCTGCAGATTTCAAATGCTGTTTCACAGTACGGACGTCCCATTACCTATGAGAGTTACCAGTGTTTTGATATCACATCTGGGTAAAGTTCCTCACATGTGCATATATATATAAAAAACTGTTCTCTCTCGAATGTTTAACTGCTAAAAAGATTTGAATCTATGTTGCAGAGCCGTTGATGTCTTTCCCGAAGTTAGTTTGAGCTTCGCTGGTGGTGCATCAATGGTCTTAAAACCCCGGGGGTATCTTCAGATTTTTTCTAGTGTAAGCATATTCATACACTACTTCATAAGTTGTCTTGTAGTGTGGCAATGATAAGCTTTGAAGAAGTTTAGCTGCTCAACTCTTAGCTATAGTTCTACTGTATCTAGCCTATGACTGAATCTAGCAGATTAGAGCTGTTAGTGAGGGCTGGGTATATTAGCTAAACATTATCTATTGGTACAAAAAAAAAAACTTGATATATTTCTTTTGCTATCATCAGTCAGGAAGTTCAATATGGTGCATTGGTTTCCAGAGAATGTCGCATCGTCGTATAACAATTCTTGGCGGTAACGACTTGTTTTTTTGTAACTCGATCAAGAGAAATTGAAACAGTGCAATTATTTTTCTCAATGGGTTCCTCCTGGCTGGATTGCTTTGCAGATTTGGTTCTTAAAGACAAAGTGGTGGTCTACGATCTTGTTCGCCAACGGATTGGATGGGCAGAATACGACTGTGAGTGTGTATTTTATTCGGATTGGTTTGATTCAGTTAGAATAAAATTGGTTTCGGTTTCTATGGTTATAAAATCAATCAGGTTAGATTGATTTCCTTCAAGCCTTTTGGTTCAGATTCGGTTCTGTTTGGTTTATATGTCCCACCCTACATCCCAGTAAAGACTGCAGATAATGAAATTGCAGAGATGATTACATTACAGGTTCTCTGGAGGTGAACGTTTCGGCGACAAGAGGAGGACGAAGCAAAGACGTTATAAACACAGGGCAGTGGGGAGAGAACAGTTCAGAGAGTGGTTATACAAGTTATTACTTGTTACAAGTAGCTTTCCTTCTCCATCTTTTGCTCTCTCCTAGTTTCCGCTTCTTGTAGCTTCTCTAGCATTCACTCCACAGAGGTTGGACTTTGTCCGAAAAAGTTGAGCCTCAAAAACAAGCTTATTATTGTAACGTTATCACATATGTATCACTAATTATTTATTACTTACGATCAACAACTTTTCTCTCATTTCTCCTTTGAATGACTTTTTTTATCAAACACTAAGGCACGACGGATAAAACACAATAAGAACAAGATGACGAAAATAAAATTTGGTCTTATGAATTCTTATCGAATAAAGAAGATTAAATTACAACATTTTTGAACAAAAGATTGTTTAATATTTTGTTGCAAGTTGCAACCATTAAAATGAACAAAGGTTACAAAATATTGTTTCCATCAACCATGTATCTTTTTGTTTGCAGTGATTGCTTACCACACTATTATTAATTTGTTATTATAGAGGACGGCATAATGTGGATAATTAAAATAATATAGTAACGCGGGTCAGATCTAGTCTAAAATTAAAATCAAAGCTTCAAAATTAACTCTCAAATTTGATTTCACGTGGATAATTCATAATTGAGTAAAAGAGAATATGACACTCACAAAAAAAAAAAGAGAATATGACACTTAAACAGAAAAAGAGAGAGTGTGACACACTAACGAAAGCTACATTAAATTGACGTAGGAGTGAGTGAGGCGAGTATAAAGTATGTACATTCTGAGTAAATGATGCAGATTGCAGTAACGAAATTGCAGAGATGATTACGTTACAGGCTCTCTCGACGTAAACGTTTCAGCGACAAGAGGAGGACGACGAAGCAATGGAGAGAGAACAGTTCGGGCTTCGGAGAGTGGTTATACAAGTTATTACTTACTTGTTACAAGTAGCTTTCCTTCTCCATACATCTCTAGGAGTTTCGGCTTCTTGTAGCTTCTAGCATTCACTCCAGTGGTTGGGCTTTGTCTGAGAAAGTTTAGTCTCAAAAAACAAGCTTACTGTTTGTTACTTTATCACATATGTATCACTAATTAATTCTGACTTATTACAACACACAACTTCTCTCGTTTCTCCTTTATATGACTTTTTTTTTTAATGTAGCACTAGGGCACGACGGATAAGCACAATAAGCACAGTAAAAAAGAACTTCGCAAGAGAACATTATGTTTACATCAACCATTTTTTATTTTTTTTGTTTGCATTTTTTTTGGTTGTTATTATGGACGGCATAATGTAGATAATTAAAATAATCTAGTAACGCTGGTCAGATCTAGTCTCAAATTAAAAAATCAAAGCTTCAAAAATTAACTCTTAAAATCTAGATTCATTATTTGATTTGACGTGGACAATTGATAATTGACTAAAAGAGAATATGACACACTAAGACTATGTACATTCATTTTTTTTTTTTCAACATTTTACTTTTTTATCTTTTAACACTCCAAATCATTTTCTTTTTCTTCCACCTAACAAATCAACACCTATTTAATTTTTATATTCTACAATAGTTTTGTTTAGTAAAATTCAACATCCTACCCCACCAATTTTATTTTATATCCTAACTTTTTTTTATGTTTTTGTATTTTTGTGATTACATATTAATAATTATCGATTAAAATTAAATTAAAACGAGTAAAATTTAGATAACTTTTTAAATAATTTTTTTCTTATTTTATATTTTAAACTAAGAGTCTTTTGTGTAGAAAATTCGGAAAATTTCAACTGCTCCAACATTTGGAATAATTTCATTACCCATTGGAGTAGAATAATAAGGGGGTGTTTGAGATGGATATGACATCATCGATCCATAATATGGACGATAGTTTGGAATATATGACGGTATAAAAAAATTTGGTCGAAAACCATAATTTGGTATATTTTGGGGTTGGTTGGTAGATTAATTTTGAAACTGATAATTGTTGGAATTTGGATAGTTGAAAGGATAATTAGAAGAATTTTGGGTAGGATTATTGGTGGGATCCATTTAACAAAAAAAAAAAGATTTCATTGGAGGATAATTGGAAATTATAGTGAAAAATGACCTTTTTTTCAATTTCCAAATGAAACGAGTCTTGTTTCGATTTATAGATCTTAAAAAATGATAAATTTTAGTATAATTTGTTTTTTTTTGTTTGAAATTAAATTACTACACAATAATTGAGATCAAATAATTAGGATAAGATAAAAATCACAAAAATTTCATCAACCAATAAAAATATATCACATATGCGTAGAAACAATTTGTAGGGACGCGTGTTGTATTCTAATTAGTTGCTAAGATTTTTGTAATTTTTATCTTATCCTAATTATTTGATCTAAAAAAACAAGCTTATTGTTTGTTACTTTATCACATATGTATCACTAATTAATTCTTACTTATTTGATCTCACATATGTATCACTAATTAATTCTTACTTATTACAACACACAACTTCTCTCGTTTCTCCTTTATATGACTTTTTTTTAATGTAGCACTAGGGCAAGACGGATAAGCACAATAAGCACAGTAATAAAGAACTTAGCAAGAGAACATAATGTTTACATCAACCATTTTTTTGTTTGTATTTTTTTTGGTTATTATTATGGACGGCATAATGTAGATATTTAAAATAATCTAGTAACGCTGGTCAGATCTAGTCTCAAATTAAAAAATCAAAGCTTCAAAAGTTAACTCTTAAAATCATCTAGATTCAAGATTTGATTTGACGTGGACAATTGATAATTGACTAAAAGAGAATATGACACACTATGTACATTCATTTTTTTTTCAATATTTTATATTTTATTTTTTAACATTCTACATCATTTTCTATTTCTTCTACCTAACAATTCAACAAAAATCAGTAGAAACAATTTGTAGAGATAAGATAAAAATAATTAAGATAAGATAAAAATCACAAAAATCTCAGCAACCAATTAAAATATATTACATATGGCTTAAAAACAATTTTTAAGGATGTGTGCTGATTGGTGGGTGAAATTTTTACATGAATGTACATAGTAAAGCTACATTAATTTCACGTGCGAGAAGATAGTGAGGCGAGTATAGAGTTATGTAGAGGCGCTGAGAGTAGGTATTGATACCGACGAACATAATAATGCCTTCATCTACATGTCTTTAAATATCCATCCCTCATTCTCTGCTTTTTCTCAATTCCACAAGCACAACAATCTCTCTCTCTCTCTTCCACCCATTGATTGCATTGTTATCTTTGTAGCGTGAGAGATCACGCGGTTCCACACTAGTCTTCTGCTGATTCCATTGTTTTTTTTCTCCACCGACACAAATGGCGAACGGAGCCGGTAGATTGGATCTGGACGGCAGGCCGATTAAGCCGATCACGATATGCATGAT
This sequence comes from Kernera saxatilis, assembly GCA_900406395.1. Taxonomy (NCBI): domain Eukaryota; kingdom Viridiplantae; phylum Streptophyta; class Magnoliopsida; order Brassicales; family Brassicaceae; genus Kernera; species Kernera saxatilis. Next base: position 36,709 of record OVAY01000195.1, on the reverse strand, counting down.
TGGCGCCGGAGGTTTCATCGGCTCTCACCTCTGCGAGAAGCTGATGACGGAGACTCCGCACAAGGTGCTCGCGCTCGACGTCTACAACGATAAGATCAAGCACTTGCTCGAGCCGGATACGCTTGAATGGGCCGGCCGGATCCAGTTTCATCGTATCAACATCAAGCATGATTCTAGACTCGAAGGACTGATCAAGATGGCAGATCTGGTAATCTTCTCCGTTATGCTTAATGCGAATGTGAATGTGAAGCTGTTCTTTAGCAACTTTCGGTATCTGCTCTTTCTTGTTCAAGCTTATGCGGAATAATTATCATCGGATGGAGAATTCCATGTGATAGTTATGTCGTTCGCTGATTTTGATGATTACAGACTCAGATCTGATCCGTTATGGAGAATTGAATTTCATATTTCAGCTTCCGCGTTTAGCATTTTTACGTTTCGCTTATTAATGCTTAATCATGCTTCCTTCATTTATCGAGATTGTGAATGTCTTCTTTAATCTGTTGTTTTGCTTTGCAGACGATAAATCTCGCTGCGATCTGTACTCCAGCAGATTACAATACGCGTCCTCTTGACACTATCTACAGCAATTTCATCGATGCTCTCCCTGTGGTACGCATTTCCTTTGGTGTTCTCGTCCATTTTTGCTGATTTTGCAGTTTTTGGTTTAGTGGAGCAATTTAAAAGTTTGAGGAATATTTTGTTGTGATATGGATACTTAAGATATGTTTACTCTGTACCAGACATTAGTTATGACATTGAGTGGTCAATGTAGGTTAAATACTGCTCGGAGAACAACAAGCGTCTTATTCACTTTTCCACTTGTGAAGTGTATGGAAAAACTATAGGAAGCTTTCTTCCGAAGGATCATCCTCTGCGTCAGGTCTGGCTTTTTCTCCTCTTCACTCTGATCATGTCATTTTGTCTTAAATATCACTTTCTGCTGGATGTCGCTGTCAAGTGGATCAAGAAACTATGTTTTGTTTGTACAGTGGCACACTCGCTGAAGTAGGATTTGGAAATTTAATATCCTATTGTTGTTGTTGTTTAGACTTGTTCTTAGCCTATCACTATCCACTTTAATAGTTTTCAAAACATCGAGAAAATGTAGTTTCTTTTCCTGCGATTACCTGAGAATGGCTTTGAGCCCCAACTGCATGAGAATTTGTGTTTTTTTTTATTGCTTTTCTTATGTCAAGTAAAAGTAATCCATGGTGGTTCTTATTACTACTTTTGTTTCTGTATTTGTTATTTCTTTACCACTCACAAATGATGCTCGTCTTTTTTTCCTACAGGATCCTGATTTTTATGTACTCAAAGAAGATACATCCCCTTGCATATTTGGTTCTATTGAGAAGCAGAGGTGGTCATATGCTTGTGCGAAGCAACTGATTGAGAGACTTGTCTATGGTATGCAGTTTTTGTTACATGATAAGCAAATTCAATGTACTTAGACGCCCAAGGTTCTCACTTCTTTTGTTTGTGGTTGCAGCTGAGGGTGCTGAGAACGGACTTGAGTTCACCATTGTAAGACCGTTTAACTGGATTGGACCTAGGATGGATTTCATCCCTGGCATTGATGGTCCTAGCGAGGGCGTCCCTCGTGTCCTAGCGTGCTTTAGCAACGTAAGTATACAGGCTCAGTCCGATAACCCAACTTCTTTTCGTGGCCGCAGCTGAATTGTTTTACTTTTTGGGGTATGTTCAGAACCTTCTGCGGCGCGAGCCTCTGAAGCTTGTGGATGGTGGAGAATCACAGAGAACCTTCATCTACATCAAAGATGCTATCGAAGCTGTCCTTTTGATGATTGTGAGTTTCATTCATTGGTTATATTTCGTTTGTTGCACTGTTTATCAAAGAAGTTGCATCTGAATGCTTGAGGGATCTTTAACAGGAAAATCCAGAGAGAGCCAATGGGCATATCTTCAATGTAGGCAACCCAAACAATGAAGTGACCGTAAGACAACTTGCTGAAATGATGACTGAGGTGAGAAAAATTGTTCACGAATAAGACTCCGATTGATTTTGGATATACTATGCTACGCTCAATGTTGTAAAAAAAAAAAAAAAATGGACAGGTCTACTCAAAAGTGAGTGGAGAGACAGCTATAGAGAGTCCAACGATAGACGTGAGCTCCAAAGAATTTTATGGAGAAGGTTATGACGACAGCGACAAGAGAATCCCAGACATGACCATCATCAACCGTCAACTTGGTAATTTCCTCTTGTTTTGGCTGCGTGTCTCTTTAAACATAACCAAACCAATTGTTATCTGATATTTGGTGTGGACAATAATTAGGATGGAACCCGAAGACGTCTCTTTGGGACTTGCTTGAGTCAACCTTAACTTACCAGCACAGGACCTATGCGGAAGCCGTTAAGAAGGCCACTTCAAAACCAGTCGCATCTTAGAGGTCATCACCTCGAATCATTTGGTGGCTACTATTCCATTCTTTTTGTTTTTTAATCCACCCACCAGAAACCTTTTATTCCCTTAAAATAGGCCCACTGTTTCTAGTTTACGTTTTATCACTATGTAGTTTTTGAATTCGTTGTTGAAGCTTTATATCTTTGTATTTGTCCGAAAATAAAAAGGGAATGGTTTCTTCAAACTATAACATTACCTTGTATGGGACCTCGCATGTTCTCTCTCTGGTGGATTCCACACTTTACTTGTCATGATAACGTTTTTGGCTTTTGCTTGTATTGCTATGTTTGTTTTTGAATCCATATTACCTTATTTGGAAACGCCCTTGGGGTCTAACATAAATTGTTTCCCAATCTATATCACAAAATGTGTAAGTGAATAAGCTATCATGTATGAAAACATCCAGAAGAAGATGACAAGATCGCCGACCAAGAAAAAAGTAGATGACAAGAGAGAGATTGGTGTGAACAGATAGATACTTTATTTCACTCAAGAAGCAGCAGTACACAGAGAATGGAAAATTTTTATGAACACTTAAAAAATTGTTGGAAAACCAAATCTTGAGACGAATTTTTTTAAAGGAAAATGCACAACATCTCTCGCCTTTCTCTTTTTGCTATAATTTAGAGGACTACAGAGCAACCAAGGGACTTTTCCTTCTTTCTTAAAAAACAAAAAAATCGAAGCACACCAAAAAATATTTCACAAACACATGCACAAAAGAGTCGCTACCGAGCGGACGCAGCAGCGGCAGTAGTACATAATATGCATCGTAAACGCGACCGCCCAGGCCTGTCCCCGTCCCCATTGTCATCTTCTTCCTCATCCTCCTCCTCCTCCACACCGTTATCGTAGCCATATTCATAGCCCGAAGAACCTTTCGTTGTCTTGTTATTGCTGTTGCTGAAGGCAGCATCCATGAGACACGTCATGTGGTAAGCATGGCAGCAAAAGAAGACCACCACGGTGTCCCCTCTTATCGAGACCGGGTCGAAGCACATGCAACACCGTGTGTCCCCCCGTGTCTTCGACTTCACCTCTGTCATCTTTATGCTCAAAGATTTATCTACTACCATTCTCTGTGAGGATGATCGATTATTGTCTTCTCTCTTCGCCCGGGAATCGTCGTCTTCGTTGCTTAGGCAGACCCCACGCCTCGCCTCGTTGAAGCACTTGACCAGAAGATTAACAATGTCCGTCTGTAAATTTACAAAGTACAACAAGCCCACAACGTCAAATTCCCTGGAGCCTGTTCCAGATATATGGTTAGAGGGACATTGGTGACATTAAATTTGTACCTTGAGAATGTCATTGCAACCGTGTCTCAGAGATGTCTCAGTTCTGTAATCTGTCACGATTTTGACCAATCGATCCCTTAGTCTGAAAGCAGAAACAATGAGGAGAACATTATTTTGGCAAAAAGTGATCAGAAAACGTATAATTCCGCCAATGCTCTGTGTGTGCACATAGCTTTGGGTAAACCAAAAGGTTTGGCATCACACAGAAGAGCGGCCATGTATACTTTCAAAGAAGTTCGTGATGAACGAACTCAAGAATGAAGTAACAGCAATGCAGGGTGATAGTTAAAACTGACCGAGGTATTTCCAAGCCATTGGGGACCATATTTACAATGTAAAGAGGGTCGAGGTTGCCAACCGTGTGCTCCAACAGCAAGCCCACCTAAAATTGTTGAGAAGGAACAGAAGATTAAGGAAAAGTACTACAAGGACACAAGTTTCCCAGAATCGAGGCTGATTTGTGGCGATTTGATTCACAAACACAGTTTTTACCATCTCAGGCTTGTTCAGACATTGTTTAATCAGCTCTTCCCATAGATCATCATCGTGCTGCATGGACACAAATTCCACAGCCTGCAGAAGATCGATCAATTTTAAATACCATAGCTCGTATTATTTTTAACCAGTCAGCAAAACATTAATTAAAGAGTACAAGGACTGCGGAAAGAAAACAAGTTATTGAACACAGAGTATTAATACAATTACCTCTTCTATATCCCCCAGTTTATTTATGATGACGGCAAGAGCTTGTTTTGCATTTCCCATCCTCCCCAGGACAAACACTTGCTCTCTTAATAGATCTTTCTTGACACAAAGTTCATATGCCTGAGATTTTGCAATAGATCAAGTTCACAAAGACATAACCCAGAGAAAGTTCATTTCAGTCAGCTCTCTAGCTTGTAATGTTGACTACCTTTTCTAACTTGTAATGTTGACTGCTACGTAGGAATGGAAGGAGCATCTTAGTATCGTATTCCGCATATAGTTCTACCTGCAGCATGTATATATTTTAAGAAAATATCTAAGCAAAAAGAGAAAGAGAAATAAACCTTTCATTCTATATATTGAGTTTACTACACATACCTGCATATCATGAAAATCTTTCCCAGTATTTGGACTGACTTGATATAATGCATGCAGATATAAGTACAGGTAAAATCTTGAATCACATTTGTTGCCAGCTTTCAGAAGTTGCGGGACAACTTCAGATGGAGCAATCAAATCCCTATTTTGAATAAATAATGCAGTGGCACGCTTGCAATCAAGCAACATTAACTGGACAACCTACACAAACAGACAAGGGAAACAAAGTTCACCGGCCTGATGTCAACATTATGGGAATTCCATGTCAGAACAGCAGTGGATCTGCCTAAATCCCCAAGATAATACTACTCATTACACTATCCCATAACTACAAAACTGGATATTGTATGCTGTGGAGCTCCATCTTTGTTTGAATTAGGTATTACACGGAAAAGTTTCGTACACATACATCTAAGAACAAGATTCAGGATCCACATAATATGAAAAGGGAAAGATTCAAATCCGGTTGTAAAAAATGTGAATTCATGAAGCCCTAAGCCGCTAACATTATAGATGCCGAAAAAATTTGGATCCAAAGGAAAATCCTATGTAGTGCTTTTAGAAGTCTCAAACTGTCAAAACAAGAATCCCTCATATACCTTTCCACGAATCGCCTCATGCAGGCTATATTTCTCAATGAAGTCGAACACTTCTGGTTTGAGAAGCTGGAATTAAAAAAAGGATAAGGAACATATTAGCAGACTATCAACAAAAGAGGGCCTGAACAAGATCAGGGGAAAAATACTTTTACAAAAGTAACACTTTCTTAGTACACACGTACGTACATCAGCATATAGGGAGAAGGCTTTCTCGTACTGTCCATCAATTACATACAGCTCTGCCAGTGCCTGATAAATGAAATAATAAAACAACTCTGAATCCGTAAAAGGTTAATCAATCTCAGTTTAACATGACAGACAATGCTGACCTCTTTGAGGGCATCGGTCATTGAAGATGTGTTCAGCTGAGGTTCTACTGCTGAGATAACAGGCAAAGCAGAATATACGGAACGTGGCCAAGATTTAACAGTTGACAAAAGCTCCTTGTGGTATGAGGGGTTGGTTGCCAGTGCCACCAGAGCAACCTGCATCATAAAGAAAACTTCAAAATAAATCACAAGTTTGTTCCAACCACAAGTTTGCCAGTGCCTCGATTGTTCCAACCACAAGTTTGCTTTTACAAGTGAAGTATTTTGAATAATATATTTTCAGATTAAAAATAAAATAAAATCACATGTATCTCTTATGGGGCATCTTGTATTCCTTGGGGTTTCCTTAATAAAACTATCCTATTTTCTTCTATTGGTTCTTTACGCTATCGATGCATAGAGGGATAAAGACACGAAAAAAGTGGGAAGACTTCCTACAAATTGATATAACCCTAGAATCTCCTAGCTCTGTTACGAGAGACCAGAAATCTCTTTTTACGTCAAAATCTTGATAATTTTATTAAAGATAAACGATCCCTATATAAACGCTCCCAAGAAAACCCTAAATAAAATAAAGGAAACATCTCTAAACGTCCATAAAAACCCTATTGAATATTACAGAAATATCCTAATTCTAATTGAACCCTCAAGTGGATAGGCGTCTATCACAAAGTTGTTGATATATACTAACCTCATACACAGTATCCTTGAGCCTTGGGTTATCCGTAGGCATGTATGGAACAAGAACAGGCAGCTGGCGTAGTTGAGCAAAATGGAAAACCCACCTGACAAGAGAAACACAATGTTAGCTATGTATAACAATAACCAAGAACCAAACACTAAGCAAATATGAGATACTAATTTCTTCAAACCTCTCCCAGGCTGAAGTAGATCCTCGTAACAATTTTGGGCATAAAGATGCTGCTTCAGCATATTTTCTTTCCACGATCAAATGATCAAGATATCCAGCACCCACCTAGATAAGCAAAACTTAGGTAAACTGAAATATCATTACACCCAAAAAGAGACTGTGGAAAAGGGTCAAAGAAAATTATGACACTTCACAGTTAAATTCTCGACCAAGATCTGCTAGGCACATGAAACATCTGAACAGAGAAACCTTTGGTAAAGGAAAATAATATTTCCAGATCAAGTGTGTTTGCCTAACTGAAGTCATGACATATTGCATATAGATGAATATAAATCAAAATTATGAACAGCACTTTGTTATGCAATTAGTATAGAAAAGTGGAGGACAAAATAATGAACCAAAATGCAAAGAACATATAAAAGGTTTAGTCACTATTTAATTTCGAACAAGTACCTTATCAATTAGTTCGGTTCGTCCTTCACCAGCCTCAACAGCTGCTAGGGCTTTCTCGTGGAATCCATGTTGCAAAAGCCAGTTAATGTGATCTTCAGCATCCCTAACAAGTAACAGATCAGAAAAAGTAAGGGACGGCAAAGTTCATTTACAAAGCACTAGAATGACATGGACAAAAGAAATAGTGACAACAAAAATCTACCTGGGTTTTGCAATCACAACATCCTTCGGAGAAACAACATAGTACAGTGGTTCATCACCAGCAGCCCACTGTCCCCCAGCGTAGCTACTACCTACACGCGCATCAATTTTTCGATTAAGTACTCAAAGGTAGGCTTTCCCCAGAAAACAAATTACTTTCCAAACAAAACTCTGACCTGGGAAAGGAGCATGTGCAAGGGAATAGTCTTTCGCCTTGTAATGCTCAAAGCCATGCACAGGAAGAGCATCCATTGTAAGTTCATCATTGTTCCATGATACAATGCGTACTTCAGGTCTCTGGGCATTTCCCTGGATTACTTAGAGTCAGACTCAACACCTGCCCAAAAGGCATGCCAAAATACGTCCTAATTATCATATGCAACACCAAAACCACCACGAAGAGAGTACCTGACGTGATAGAGTAGTGGTGCTGCTAAATTCCTTCTCACCATTTTCTTCGATGGGTATATAAGCAAGAATAACTAGAGAATCACCAAAGGGAGCAATCCCTGAAATGTAATAGCTGGTTTGGAAAGATGCCACAATATCCACTTGGTTTAGACTAGACATCTGGATCTGCCTATATGCTGGTTTTTGCTGGTCTGATTTAATTGAAGCAATTTTAACAGATGTTCCCCAGCCAATCACAAGGAGAGTGTCATCCTGGAAATAATAAAAAGTCCTTTAAATCAATGCTATTACTTATGAACTCGTTCGGGTGAAATTAAAGAAGTAAATAAATGGACAGAGTTACCCACACCAACCTGCCAAACCAAGTGGGGAAGCAAAGCTTCAGGCCGGGGGCTTCCCCGCGGTCTTTCAATAAATGTAACACGCTGATCTTTGGCTGTATCATAAACTTTAACACCAGCATCATTAGCCCAGGCAATGAGACTTCCTCTCCATTTCACAGAATGGATTGGACCTTCCCCAGAGTGCAGCACCTAAAAGGTTAGCCTCTATCAAATTTACGATGAGTAGGTTGTATTCCAAAACGTAATTTGCCCACGGTCTCACAAACCTGGTCTCTAGAACCGAACCACTTCTTGGAGTTCATGTACAAATGTCCAGCCAAGCCACCAGCTACAAATCTTTTTGATTGCTTTTTCGTGTAATCTGGGTCCAAGGAAATGGCCTTCATGGGGCGATGATAATCAAATTTCATCTTCTCATCATCAGTGAAAAGGCTATTTATAACGACAGAGCCATCGTCTGAACAGCTTCCGATATACTCTCCCTCAGTGTCAAAGCTGAGGTCATTAACCGGGGCGGTGTGGGCACGGAATTCTTTAACCTGAAGGAAACATGAAGCAAAATTTTTGAACTTGAGCAGGCTATAGCTAAGCAAACTAGCTAAACTATTCCAGCACCGCCAAGAAAACACTAAAACTCGTAAAATGTTGAAATTGACCAAAATCTAGAAAACTCAATTTAGTGAAAACTCGCCTGATTCCCAAGGAAATCGAGGATATGCACCGTTCCGTCGTGCGTACCAAGCGCGATCATCCGCGCCGCTACAGCGATGCAGGAAGCAGCGTCGTTCGATAGCAACGCAGGTACGTTGCCACCCATTCGCTGGTATTTGAGCCGTGGCTCCTCCTCAGCCTCATCCCCGTTTTCTTCTTCTTCTTCTTCTTCTTCTTCTTCTTCCTCTTCCGCCTCTTCCTCCCTTTCGTCGTCTCCGTCCACGCCGTTTTCAGACGGAATCGCAGCCATTACCACCGTGCAGTGTCTTCGTCCCCAATACCTCCGATCAGTAATCAAGAGATCAATCAGACGTAAACGGAAAACACAGATCTGCCTCCTTCTTTCTGGGTTGAATCCTCTTTCTCTGTAGCCTTCAAAATTTCGTTCAGGTTTGGTATATCGGTAAAATTAATTAATTATTGGTGATGACAGAAGAGAAGTAAAAGAATAAAAAAAATTAATTAATGATTTGGAAGGCGACAAAGAAAAAGGTGCCATGTGTTGTGCGGGAGTGTTTACTTTTTTTTGTTTGTTTTTTATCTCCTTTACTCTGACCCTTTTCGGTTTAGATAGAGACGTGGTCTAATGTAACACATTCGCACCAACATGAAACTAAAGAATTTAAACTTGTTAAGAGTTTTTTTTTTTTTTTGTTAAACTTGTTAAGAGTTTTATTTTCCTTCTTTAAAGGTTGCCGGGAAATAAAGAAGCCCTAAGGGCCGATTGGTGTTTAAGCTTTAAGAACTTTGGAGATTTTTAATTTTTTTTAAAGTCTTTAAAATCTATTTATACTCAATCACATTTTAACACTCTAAAAGTCCTTAAAGTCTTCTTATTTTTTCTCAAAGCCTATTTTTTTTTTTCTTTTCTCATGTTCATTTTTTTTAAAGCCAACAAAGGGGGTGATTGGTAGAAGCTGTGACTTTAAGATTTTATTTAAGATTTTGACTTTAAAAACTTTGAGAAATGTGACTTTAAAAAAACTAAAAGCCAGATTTTGTTGGCTTTAAAAAAAATAAACGTGAAAAGAGCAAAAAAAGAAGAAATAGACTTTGAAAAAAAATATGAAGACTTTAAGGGCTGTTAGAAAGTTAAAGTGTGATTGAGAAAAAATAGGCTTTAATGACTTTAAAAATAAATAAAAGTTTCTAAGAGCATCTTCATTGGTGAGATACTCAAAGGGTATCTCACTAATATAATATTAAGATATCTAATATATTTTATTTTGAGAAACTTTTTGTGAATTTTGATCTCCATTAGTGAGATACTCATTAAGTTTCTCATAAATAAAATATCAATTAAAAATAATATTAATATATAATTTAAACATATACATAATGAAACTTGATAAATAGATAATTTTATTTTATGAATTTTAGAAAAAAAAATAAAATAAAATATAATAACATATAAACTATTTAATTGATATTTTAAAAACTAGTGGATATTTGATTTATCAAAGAAAAATTGAACCAACCATAAACAGCCATGTATCTTACACAAGAGTTTCTCATGGGTTTCTCAAAGTATCTAAATTGATAACCGATTATCATTTTCTCTCATCTTTTTTTTAATTTTTCTTTATTTTTTGGTTGAGAAACTCATTAAGAACTCCTTGATGGAGATGCTCTAAAGCTATTAAAGCCTAAACACCAATCAACCCCAAAATCTGGCTTTTAGTTTTTTTAAAGTTACAGTTCTCAAAAATTTTAAAGTCAAAATCTTAAATAAAATCATAAAGTCACAGTTTCTACCAATCATCCCCTAGTAGTCCCAATCATTTTCTTTCTCACAGACCTTGAGATTTCTTCTTTTTTGGTTAAAAATAGAACTTGAAGCTTTTACTTTTTTTTTTGCTAAAATTAGTACAATCAGTCATACCCGTAGTTACAATTTCATTTGCCACAAACAACAACTGGTTCTTTTTCTTTAGATATAAAAAAAATTATAGCTACGAATTTTTTAAAGAAATACAGTAGTCCCATTTGATTTTTCAAATGTCTTATTAAGAAAATGAAAAGTGGGTCAGTATTGTGTGTGAGTGAATGGGTTAGTATTGAAATTACATCAAAAGAAAAATACTAGAGAAGCCCAACCCTGGCCCAATTTACCAATAAAAACCAAATACTACAGGAAAATTGGAAGGCATTATGAACCGACAAACGAGCAATGGTTTCTTCTTCCTTATAAAAGACCCTTCGTATATCAATTAATGATTTTTATTTTACTTCTATAAGCGATCTTTTCAAAGAAACATAAAAGTTCAATGCTTAATCATAATTGATCACAAAAAAATAACACAAAGCATCCAACTTGTTATCGTTTAGTGCCAGCGGAGACGTATTTCATAGACATAAACGATCATTCAAGGCAGACACAAGATTCCAACATCAACATATATAAACATCAATGGGACAAACTTCAAATACATTTTTCAGTTTGATTGATCATGTAACTTGTGGTTTATATGCATGTAAAGTTCAGAGTCATTTTTTGTTTGACATAAGTTGAGAGTCATTTTGCAAACCTTTTCTCAAAAAAAAGTTCAGAGTCAATTAAATATACCTATACAAAAAACTCATCTAGCCTTGTATCTTTTTGTTTTGACACCTCATCTAGCCTTGTATCTATAAGTATTTGTTCATCGAGAAAAGACTCAATGCATGCACCTGGTCGCAATTCTCAAAATACACCCAAGTGGATGATGATATGGCCGCATCTGATTGGCACATATAATAGGCTCCAAGGGGGAGCCGGAAAGTGGCATCAATTATGAGATATTATTTTTTAAGTGATGAAATGGTATCCTATGCCAAGCATTTGTACGTATTTAGACATACCATCGAAGAATGACGTGACACATGAGCCATATTTTGGATAAGCTTCTCCGTTATTTAAAAAAAAAAAATACAATAATAATGTTCATTTGGTCTAATAAATATGTAAATTAATTATGCACACACAAATGAATTCAACTAACTAATTGACTCCTGCAGTTTTAAAGGATGGACACAGAGCAGTTGAAAAGTTTCACTTCTAATTTACCGACAATTAAGTTACATGAAAAGAATTGAATATCCGAATATTCATTCAAAATTAATGCATGGACATTTCGCAAAATACAAACTCTTTAATCTCTTTCTCTCTCTGCCTATCACTTTCTAGATTCCAATCGCTTTAATAAAAATCAATATTCTTTCCTATGGAAGGTAAAACCCACGAAGCTTTCTCATTCCAATATAGACGACATACATCCATGTGACCATGTCTAAGGTTCTCGAGCCCCTAGAAGAAGAAACAGTAGAAGAACAGAAACCCAGAAACCAAGAAGGAGAAGAAGAATCGAAGAGAGAAGAGTTGTTAGGATCTCTGTGTACACCTACTTCAAGTGATCACAAGATTCCGGAGGTGGAGACATGTCCTCCGGCGCCAAGAAAGCGACCGCGTGAGATTCCTCTCACAAAGAAGAAAAGATTGTCCAAAGATCTTCGGTTCTTCGAAGCCACCGACGTGGGGAGCCACGAGGTTGAGACTTTCTTTGTTCACAATCACAACCCAAACCATGTCCGTAAGAAACGGAGGAGTAATAGCGCCTGAGTCTTTGCTGTATATCTCTTTTCCTTCTTCTTCTTCCCCAAATATATATATTTAATTGTGTAGATATTCTCTTGTTTGCTTAGACATCATTTTCGATCGCTTAATTTCTATATCTATAATCTTTAATCCGTTTCATGTTTGTTACGGGATTTTAATTCCATTTGTGTACAGATTTTTTGTATACATATCTTGTAATTTTACAATTTTATCCTAGTCAACATATGGTATGGATTTTAGAGATGGAAGAATAGTAGGTGAATTATATGATTGCCATATCTAATCTTAGGTGCTAGAGTGATTTAAATAACTCGATAAGTTAGACCGTCGAACAGTGACTTAAAAAGAAGGGGTTTTTTTTTCCGTTGAATGTTTAACCTTTTCTGTCTTGTTTTATCTTATTTGATTTTTTAAAGGTTTTCTATAAAATTTAATTTATTTATATTTTGTATTTTTTTTTATTATTGATTAAAATATTTTTTAATTATATATGAAATACTTTTTTTGTAAAAAAAGTTTTGTAATTTTTGTAATTTTCCATATTTTTATATTATTGATTAAAAGTTTTGTAGTCTCTTAGTTTTCTGAAAAGCTTTTGATTAAGCACTGAGAAGAGTATTCTCGATCTTTGTTTTCGGTAGATTTTTAGAGATCTCAACGAATTCAAGAAGGCTTGGTTTATTCGGGGATTCCCAGACTAAACGAATAACCTCGCGTTTATCCCTAGTTATCCAGTATTCTGAGGAATCAACGGATCTCTAGTCTATCCTAGAAGCTTCCGCTCCATCAGTTGGTATCAGAGTTGCGTACTTTGATTTCTTAATCGAAGACCGATTCTGGATGTCATGGTGATTGGTAACTTCTATCCTTTCGAGGACGAAAGTCTTTTTGTCGGGAGAGAAGACACAGAGATCTACAGATAGATCTATGANTTGTCGGGAGAGAAGACACAGAGATCTACAGAGAGATCTATGGTGATCCTATCTACGACGTATATGAAGACGATGTCCTTGTTATCGACTTTGTGTTTGAAGAAGGTTCTTTAGAGAATCTAGTTCGTGCAGATTTCGTGCATAATTATGTTTGTGCGAAACTCGTGCAGAATACGGTTTTTGAAGAGACCTTAGAAAATCAAGAGATCGGTGGCGAATTCGGTTCGTGCAAAATCCGTGAAGATTCGGTATCTGCAGATTCCGTGCAAAATCCGGTTCGTGCAGATTTGGTGCCAAAAACACGGTTGAAGATTCGAGGACGAATCTTTCTTAGCCGGTAAAACCTGATGCAGCGTGATATTTGAAAATATTCCAAATATCGAATAAAGCATCTCGACTACTTCCGCTGGTTTTATTTAATGCGAAATTGAGCAGAGCTGTTTCAAACTTTTCTGTAGCCTCTATTTTTAAAATAATAAAAAAACTAGATCCTAATAATTGAAAGAAAAGAAAAAAAAAGCATATATTGAAACTATTGTAACATGGGTATCCACCTTAACCGAGAATTTTAAGAAATACAGATCATAGGATAAATTTTTTCTTACCGTTTTTACAACCACCACGCACGTAGTTGGCAGTTAAGCACCAACATTAAGTATTTGAAGGACACGTGTCACCACATGTCAATCCAAGAATTACCGTTACCCCATTCCCAAAGAGTATTGTATTATTTAACCACTTAACATTTACGGTTTTACCAACGAAGACAATGGCGCCGAGAAGACCAAAGAAGGTGGTTTCGGTGACGAAGAAGAAGAAAGTAGTGGAGGAGACCATCAAAGTAACTGTCACGGACGGAAATCCGAATCTTACCACAGAGACGGAGACACAGGATCAAGAGACACAAGATCAAGAGACACAGGATCTCACGTTGTCCACTCCCGTCGAAGAACACGTTACTACGGTTGAGATTCCGATCGATGTTGGAGATGATCGGTCCCCTCAGCCGCCGGAAACTCCCGCTTCCCAAAGTGAAGGCAGGAAATCTGCAGAAGAGGGGCGCACCGTCAAGGAGAACCCTAAGGCTGAGAAGAAGCAGGGGAAGAAGAAGAAGAGGAAGAGGGATGATTTGGCGGGAGACGAGTATAGGAGATATGTGTATAAGGTGACGAAGCAGGTGCACCCGGAGTTAGGGATAACGTCCAATGCCATGTCGGTGATTAACATGTTCATGGGAGATATGTTCGAGAGAATAGCGGAGGAGGCGGCGAGGCTAAGCGATTATACAAAGCGGAGGACGTTGTCTTCGAGGGAGATTGAAGCGGCGGTGAGGCTGGTTCTACCTGGAGAGCTTAGTCGCCACGCCGTGGCTGAAGGCTCTAAAGCTATTAATAACTATTTTGCCTATGATGCCAGGAAACGTTAACAGTTTCGTGTCTTTGTTGTTATTTTTTTTCGTTTTTCCAACTTGACGGTTACGGTAATTAGGTCTTACACAGGAGTCAGGAAGTATGGTTTCTAGAATTATGTTCTTTTTGCTTGTGTATAATCACGTCGGTTTGTGTTCTAATTTAGTGTAAAATATTTGTTTTGCTCAATGTTTTTAGCAATAACTGATTTCAAATCAAAACATATTTGATGAAGAAATGTAGCCTAGTAACTAGTGGATGTGTTGTGTCAAATCTGCATAACACAATAGAACCCTATTTTTTTATACTGTTAAATATATTTCAAACGTGACCGTGAAAAAACAAACAAACCAGATTAGATTAATTTATAATAGTGTCACTATTAATTTTTGATTCAAATGTCGATAAAATATATGTTGAAAAAAAAAAAACTCAGATTCAAACTGTACACTCCGGCTCAGTCGTTGGGTTAATGACTTTGGGCTTAAGAAGTGACGATATAACACTTGGGCCCAGGACCAGTAGATATCTGTTTCGTTAACGGAAAGCAGTTAAAAAGCGAAGAAAGCAGAACAGAGCAACATTGCGAAGTTAATATATATATATATATTTTTTTTTGTGTGGACTATATCATTAATAATTACTACCCTTCCCAGCAACCAGATTCGAACCTGAGACTTTGAGGTCCACGTCCTTAGGAAAGTCCTCTGATACACTGGTAGAGCTACTGTAAAATTACTGAAACAGAGTATCAATTCTTCTTGTAATTAACCTTTTATTCTATAAATTTTATTTATCTAACGAAAGCACCGCGGATCAGATCAAAGCCTGTAAATCCTGATTTATAGAGATCTTGCAAACAATATACTCCGGTTTTCTTTTGTGTTGTTTTTTTTTTATTACCTTCCATCAAGTGTGCGTTTGATAAGAATTAAGAGTTACATCTTCTCTTGCAGAGCTAATAATTCTTTGCGAGATTATATATAGTATGCTCAGCTCGTAAAGAAAAATACATTAGTGCGAAACAAGGTTCCGTTCAACCAACATAACAAGACGATATATCTGTTGCAAATCGATAGACAACAATAACAAAAATGGAAACCAAGAGAAACATTGCCAAAGATTCCGAAATTGCCCGGTCAGAGAGAAAGGTTACATAATGGACCACTGTGGTTGCTGTTGACCAACACCCACGTTTTCAAGTTGGTCAACATCTCGATCTCTCCTCTCGTCCGAGTACATATTCATCAACTCATCTTACTGTAATATCCTATAGTAGCTGTCGCCGGTGATCCCTTATACTGGTTTAAGACAAGTTCAGAAGAAGACATAATCATAATCATCATTAAACGACTAACCCGAAGATCTTCGTCTTGAGATATTGGCTCGTGTTTGCTCTTTTTGTTAGGCATGCTTTTCGGAGGTGAGAGATGACGACCATATGTTGTGAAAGGTATAGGAAGAGGCATATATATATATATATAGAAAATGCATGTGACACGAGTAAGTGAAACTTGAAAAGAGTTATTGCAAAGTGATGATACATGCTTTTTTTGTATTATAAAGTATGATTTTGTAATAAGTATGATCAACTCAAAACGAAAAAAAAATCTTAGTTGAACTGGGATCTGTTTGACGTTATTGTTTTTTGTTTGTGCGATATATTTCAACGAATCGGATAACCAATGGAATATTCCTTTTTGTGTTACTTATGTAAAAGTAAATTATTACAGAACCATTTTTTCCCTCTACGCTACATGTATGCATTCTGCCATTTTCTATGTATATGGTATAGAAATATATATACAAACACAAACATGTATGTATGTGTATATATATATCAATATATGTATAGTTCGTGGTGGAGAATGTGAAGGAGAAAGGATCTTCCAAGGGATATGCGGCGACCAACTTCAACGCTCAGCATGCAAGTACTACTTTTACTTTAGCTTTTCCTTTCCCATTATCTTTTTTTTTTCTCCTTTTCTGCATCACTTGTCAATAGCTCTGTTTCTACAAACACACACAAGAATACATCGTGCTAAATTTTTTTTTACTCTAATGGATCTCATAACTTTGACACACTTAATTGTTTGTGGTGGCCGTTAGGTAAACACAACCTCATATCATCATTTTATATATAACTTTTCAATATAACCGTATGAAAAACAGCGTGATAACGACATATTTGGCGCCGGAAAAATCCATTGCTACATAATAGTTAAAGATTAGAGTTGGATTTGCAATTTATGGTAAAAACATTATCCACCGTCAAATTCGTAGCAAAAATAAAATAAAATTGTTTGTGAATTTTTCATGTAACTAAAAAATAGGCTAAGGATTGGCGACTGAAGCAACCGATTTCCGTTGCCAATCTGTTTTTAAATCTAAAATTTTATATATTCCACATTTTTATTTTGTTTTTAAACTACAAAATATATAATTTATTTCCAATTTGAAGCAGCAATCCAACCCGCCGTGGACAACCGCACATGACGTTCGTAGCCAGCCACCATACGGTCCATACCTAACCTATTGTTGATCATCGAGCTCGACCGGCAGTCGCCACATGGACCTACGTACTACCACCGATCATTTCGTTTATAATTAATTTTCTTATACATTGAAAGTGAATTTGATAGACGGCAATATCTTAAGGTGAAATTTAAAAAATAACAATGTTGTAACTTGTTGTCATTATATAGTATAGTTTTGTTAATTCTGATTTTATCTTTCAGTTTAACTGTTACGGATAACATTTTTTATTTTAACATGTTATTTTGTTATGTAGATGTCTCTTTTTTTTTTTTTTTCTTTTTTTTCTAATTTATCAACTAGATGTCTTAAGAAAACTAATTAACCATACACTCGAAACCATAATTTTATTAAAAAAATTAAATGTTTACATAAAAAGAATATAACATGTTACGAGATGAAATCACGTTGCGCTTTTATATTATATTGTTATGTAGACGTTTAACTTATCAAATGGATGCCATAAACAACTAAACCCTAGTATTTTCTATTATGTTGTATGCATATAGAGCTTAGCCTCTTCTATCACTATTCAGAAAATGGTTTTGCCATTGATCGACTCTTCAAAAGAGTTGGTTTAAATGCATAAAACATAAAACGTACAAATCGACCTTTCTTAATGTTGTTGGTTTTTTCCTTATTTTGTTCACAGTTTGGTTTCTGGCTATCTTTCTTTCCTTTACACATGTTGGGAAAGGAATAAAGGCTTCCGACAAAGCAAAGCAAATGGGGCATCATTAAACACAACGATGTTAACTAAAGTAAGTAGAAGTTTATCTCTCTTCAAGAAAGCAAATGTATGATATCTGTCTATGTTGTTGGATACACTCATGAGTGATGATGTACTAAAAATCTCAAATCATTTTTTTTGTCTGTTAATGAAACTGTAATATTACATGTGCATCAGAATGTTGATTTTTTTTTTTTATATTAATTAAATTGGAAAACAAGTACACAGATTATCTTTTTTTTGTGTGCATATGAAATTGTAATCGGATTGTTGATTAATTTTAGTTATACCTATAGACGACCAAATTTACAGGTAAATCGGAAAGAAAAAAATGTTAGTTGATAGTTACAACGTTACAACAAGAAGCAAAGAATTAAATCAAAGAAAAGAAAAACAAGCTAAAAGTACGAATCTTCCAGCTTCCAATATTTCTTGATTTATTCACAAGCAATGCTAAAGAATTAAATTAATAGTTTTGGGACTAATCCTAACACAAAGGCAAAGAATCTAACTATCCGTGTTAATTCCCTTATATATAATGTATCAAACCATAGCGAAGCAATCAAATTAATATTTCCTCTCTATCCTTTCCTAACAATTAACTAAAAATCAGTTACAGACCTCTCTATCAAAAACCTCTCTAACAATGGTTCCTCCAAACCAACCACCTCGGAGAACGCAACCGCAACCGTTGCCGGGAAGGGGTTTGAACCCTGTCCTATGCATCATTGTCGCCCTCATCCTCTTAGGACTCCTTGTGGGTCTAGCCATATTGATCACATACCTCACCCTCAGGCCAAAGCGACTCGTCTACACGGTAGAAGCCGCGTCTGTCCAAGATTTTGCCATAGCCAAAGACGATCACATTAGCGCCAAATTCAACTATGTGATCAAATCATACAACCCGGAGAAACATGTCTCCGTAAGATACCACTCCATGCGTATCTCCACGGCTCACCATAACCAGTCCGTGGCTCACAAGGAGATCTCTGCCTTCAAGCAGCGTCCTAAGAACGAGACGAGGATTGAGACGCAGCTTGTGTCGCATAATGTGGCACTGTCTAAGTTTAATGCGAAGGACTTGAGGGCTGAACAATCGAAAGGGACGATCGAAATGGAAGTGTATATAACGGCTAGAGTGAGCTACAAGACGTGGATTTTTCGGTCGAGGAGACGTACGTTGAAGGCTGTGTGTACGCCGGTAATGATCAACGTTACGGCGAGCTCGTTGGATGGATTCCAGAGAGTTTTATGCAAAACTCGTCTTTAGTTTGGATTATTTATAAACTTGAATTGGTTCCAGTTGTGTGCATCGTACGTATATCAAATTTGCTATGTGCCCTTGATTGATTGATTGTGTGTATGTGTGTGTTCCTTTTTACATTTCTTCTTTGGTTTTGTTCTTGTATGCATTCATTCCATTTGTCTTTGTCTTTTCATTATTATTCTTTTTCTATTTTTTATTTCTCCGTAAATGTATTTAATATGTCGAATTATTATATTTTAATAAAATTTACGATTCTGATCAACAATACATTTTAGTATTTTACATTTAAATCTATATCTATATACACATTTCCCAATATAAAATAAGAAATAACATTATGTAAAACATGTTTTTTTTATAAATAAATGAAATAAGATTATATAATAAAATCACTAAAAAGGTTAAAATGTATATAAAATGTTTAAAAGAAAATTTGGAAAATAACAAATGAAACAATTAATTAACTGATAAAAAAAAGTAGGGTGACTTGATGGCAGACGCTCTAACTAAACTTTGATATATATAGCCCTAATAGACACAATTCACTGGAGGCTCATAAATAGGTAAAACAAACATAAAGTAACCGTATCTTGGCCTCAAAGCCAATTCGTCAAAAATTTATCTGTACCGTTAATTTTGTGAAATGGATTTAACAATAACCAAACAAAAAAAACACAACATAAATTAACCGCCAGGTACCCAGAGAGACAGAGATTATCGACTATATTTAGCATTTTATCTACATACAAAGCGCTTTTCTTCTAAAGAGTCAATGTAACATAAACTTTTCTGTTTATTTTGTAATTTTCTGGACCCTTGTCTCGATTTCTTCTTCCCCCAAGAAGAAATTGAATCAAGGCGTCCGGATAAAAGAAATGGATAGGAATAACGTTACCTTTTGGACGGAATTCGCATTGCGTGGATATAGCATTAGCGACGACGGGACCAAGTTCTGCGAAAGACAACCCGTTATCGTCAACTCTTTTGGCGTGTGGGAGAAGCTATTACAGAGCCGTGTTGGGCTGCTAATATGGGACTACAATCTTCCCCATCTCGAGACCGTAATCGTCCTAGTACTCTGCTTATGGCAGTTTTTCTATTTCTTGCTAAAGAAGATACGCCTTCCGGTTCCAAAGATCACCTCCATGATGCTTGTAAGATGCTTTCTTTTCTTTTGGATGTAAAACTGTTTGGTTTGATTGATTTAGAAAAGTTTTTAAAATGTGTCATGTTTGTTGAAGGCCGGGGCTGCCTTGAGCCAGACGAGTCTTTTGCCGAATGACTGGTGGGTCCAACGCATTTTTTTCCCGGATGATTACAGGCCAAAACTCCCTGAGACGCTAGGTGGGTTTGCCTTTGTATTTTATTGGTTCCTCGAAGGTGTTAAAATGGATGTTGGGATGATTAAGAGGACAGGTTCTAAAGCCGTTGTATTCGGAATTGTCACCGTTCTTTTCCCCATTTTCACCGCTAACCTCGTGTTTGGGTCGCTAAGAGAAACCGGGGGAAAACACTTGACAGGAGTTGAGTACAGAACAATGATCTTCATGCAGAGCATCTCGGCCTTCACGGGTATCTCAAGGCTAATTAGGGATCTAGAGATCAACCACTCAGAGTTCGGAAGGATCGTGCTTTCAACGGCTATGGTGGCCGATGCAACTGGCTTTGGTGTTAATCTAGTTGCCCTAGTGGCCTGGTCGGACTGGAGGGTTTCCGCGGTGCAAGGCATAGGACTTGTCGGATTTATCATAGTGGTGATTTGGGTAGCGAGACCGGTGATGTTTTGGATGATCAGACGGACACCGGAAGAGAGACCCGTGAGGGAGTGCTTCATATACTTGATCATCATTTTAGCTTTCTTTTCTTACGAGTTTTGGAAGATGCTTCACATGTTTCCGGCGGTTGGGCTTTTCCTTTTGGGTTTGTGTGTGCCTCACGGTCCTCCTTTAGGGTCTGCATTGATACAAAAGTTTGAAAGCTTTAACACTGGAATCCTTTTGCCACTTTTCTTGTTCTTCTCAATGATGCAAATCGATGGACCTTGGTTAGTTTACGAGATCCGTCAACTACGATCTTTCGAAGGTCAGTTATACGAAGCTCTGACCATCATCATCGTCGTCTCGGCTGCCAAGATTTTCTTCTCAACTATTCCTCCATTGCTAGCCAAAATGCCTCTAACCGACTCTTTCGTTATGGCACTCATTCTCAGCAACAAAGGAATCGTTGAGATGTGTTATTTTATGTATGCCGTTGAAAGGAAAGTGAGTACTAATGTTTTCTTTTCTTTATATCCAAGAAAATTCAATCCTCCAACTCTTATTTTTTTCTTAGAAGCGTAATTGTGTTTAATTTACAGACTCTTCATGTGAAGTCCTTCACAACAATGGCTCTGATGATTCTCTTGAGCTCTACGATATTACCTGTGGCGATACATTACCTATATGATGCGTCAAAACGATTCATTTGTTTCCAGAAGAGGAATCTAATGAGCTTGAAACTTGGATCAGAGCTGAGGTTTCTAGTGTGCATTCACAAATCAGACCACATCGCAGGGATAATCAACCTTCTAGGACAATCTTTCCCTCTCCAAGATTCCTCGCTCACTTGCTACGTGCTTCATCTCGTCGAGCTTGTTGGTTTGGACAATCCACTCTTCATCTCGCACCAAATGCAAAAGGCTGAACCGGGAAGCCAGTCTTATTCGACCAATGTTCTCATTGCTTTTGATAACTTCAAACATTACTGGAAATCTATAGCGCTGGAATTGTTCACATCCATCTCAAACCCAAAGTACATGCACCAAGAGATTTACTCGCTCGCTCTCGACAAAGAATCTTCTTTAATCATGCTCCCTTTCCACAGAATATGGTCCCTCGACCAGACAACGGTGGTCTCAGACGATATGACACGTAGGAACGTTAACATCAATGTCTTGAGTCAAGCACCTTGCTCCGTGGGGATCTTTGTCCATCGCCAAAACATGTTATCTACGCAAAAGAGCAATCCCACTTTTAAGGTACACATATTGAAGCTTTGGTTGTTTCAATCGTCAATTTTTTTTTTTTTTGTTAGCGTTTGTTTTTACATTTGAAAGATTTTTTTCAAAAAATATCACATTTTCATTTGCTTATAGAAACGCAAAAAAAAAAAAGCTTTCCTAATTCCATTTCTGTTAAGAATTTTAGTTAAGATACTAAACGTTGAGGGATCATTTGTAAGAAAAAAAAAGAAGACATATACAAACTAAGCATAAAAACAAACGTAAATACAAGCAAACAATCAAACACAATATGTGAACACTGTTGATTGTAAAAAATAGACATTTACTGA
This sequence comes from Kernera saxatilis, assembly GCA_900406395.1. Lineage (NCBI taxonomy): Eukaryota > Viridiplantae > Streptophyta > Magnoliopsida > Brassicales > Brassicaceae > Kernera > Kernera saxatilis. The sequence goes on along the minus strand of OVAY01000195.1, from coordinate 14,182 downwards.
AATCATTCTTGGATTTGTCGAAAACCAGGTATGCTCAATTTTTGTGGGCGGGAAAGACGACAGGGAAGCCTTGGCATTGGGGAAGCAAATGATGAGGAACCAGCAAGTGAGACTAACGGTGTTGAAGCTAGTCCCAGGAACAATGTCTGGTATGCCCACAGGATGGGATCAGATGCTGGACACGGCAGAGATCAAGGAGGCGCTGAGGAACAATAACACAACTTTGGGAGGAGAGAATAATTTTGTGGAATATGAGGAGGAGACAGTTAACGACGGTTCCGACACATCAAGAATCCTTCTCTCAATAGCTAATACTTTTGATTTATTCCTGGTGGGGAGGAGCACCGGAATGGGGACCGATGTGACGAGAGCACTGAGTGATTGGACGGAGTTTGATGAGTTAGGTGTGATCGGAGATTTGTTGGTGTCGTCAGATTTTCCGCGTAGAGCATCGGTGTTGGTGGTGCAACAACAACAGAATGTAGCTTGTAGATAAATATTACATTGTTTATAAGATACAGTTACACTTCGCACAGATGACACATACATTTGTAGCCTCAAAACTATGAATAAATCAAAATTAAGTGGCAATTCGTCTCCATAGCCTTGTGATGTTAACAAGTGCATGTCACAGAGTGAAGCCTAATTCGTCCCTTATATATCTTCATATATTGAACGAATTACAACGCTACGGAAGAGTATTGTATGCACAACAACCTACGAATGACCGTTCCAAGATCCGACTTGTACAGGAATATCTGATTAAATTTTCCAAATGACTTGCTATAATTTGAATTATAGATCCAATTCTCAGGAAAACGATAAACAGAAAATAAACGACACATATTTTATAGTGGTTTACATTGAGGTGAGGGTTATAACGCTGTAAGTTTTACTGTAATTGAATCCCCTCCCCCCAGGTCGATATGACTGCTTTGATGGATCAACGTTCGGTCTAATCATCCAACTTTCACTTATTCACAACTAAAAAATTTCCTACTAGACGCATAAGTGAAAGTGACTATTTTTCCAAAACTTCAAAACAGTGTCTTAAAATACAATTTTTTTATGATAAATTGTGTTAATGGGTGCAAAATTCTCTACAAATATGGCATTGTAATTTTAACGTTGATTAGTACGATATGCAATCATACGGGTATTAATCTTGACAAGAAACAAGAGATGGAGAGTAACGTTGCTATAAAAAGAAAAGAAAAACAAAATAAAAATGGCTAACTATTAGCTGTGTACTTGATGAGATGCGTATCTGTTGTTTGCTGGTTATTCAAGTTTAGTTTATTTTCTTAAGTCAAAATTTATAACAAAGCCTTCCTAGCCTTCGTCTCCCCCCATTAAACTACAAACCCTAAAGATCTTGATCCGAAAGCTTCGATCTCTTCGCGAAATATTTTTATTTCCCTAAAATGAATCAACGTTTACACATGAATTATTGGGACGTCGCATGGCGAGGCTACAAGGATAACGCGTCTCTCTTCTGCGAGGCACATCCTCACATGTTAAACTCGCACGGGATATGGGAGAGATTGAGTTACAAGTCACGAGGGATGAGCTTCTGGGAATATCCGCTCCCGAATCTCGAGATCATTATATTCTCTACTTATATTATTTGGCGGTTCCTCGATTTCTCATGCAACAAAATCGGTCTTCGAGTACCAAGATTCACCTATATGATGATCGTGAGTTTTGTCCTAATCTCCCTCCCCCCACGTTTTCTATTTCGATGCATTTCTAAATGTAATTTCTTGTTGTTGAAGGCAGGGGTAATTTTAGGTCAAACTTGTCATTTAAACAACAACTCTTGGCTCCATAACATATTTTTCCCTGATGATAACCGACCAAAGGTCGCCGAGACTCTGGGGGCTTTCGGGTTCCTTTTATATTGGTTCCTAAAAGGTGTGACTATGGATGTCGGAATGGGATTGAGGATGGGGAAAAAAGCTGGTGTGATCGGGTTCACCACAATGTTTGTACCCTTGATTTGTGGCAACTTCATGTTTAGATGGAGAAAACGAAGGGGGAAGCTAAGCTTATGGGCGTCGGAATACAGGTTGATCATATTCATGCAAAGCATATCCGCATTCACAAGCATCGACACGCTCCTCAAAGACCTCAAGATCAAGCACTCTGAGTTTGGGAGGATAGCGCTTTCAGGGGCAATGGTGACTGACATGTTGGCTTTTATTGTAACGTTTTTGAATGCCATGCATTGGGAAGGATACATGGGCGTTTACCAAACCATATGTAGCTGCTTGTTTTTCGCCATTATGATCTACGCCGTGAGACCGGCTATGTATTGGGTGATCAAACAGACTCCGGAAGGAAGGCCGGTCAAGGATATTTACATCTACTTGATTTTCGCGCTGGCTTTCTTCTCCTTCCAATTTTTTCACAAGATTGGTCTTTTTGGACCCGCGGGATCGTTTGTTCTCGGCTTGACTGTTCCGGACGGATATCCTTTAGGTGCTGCTTTGGTTCAAAAGTTTGAGAGCTTTAACCTTGGAGCTATCTTGCCACTCTTTGGATCATTAAGCATGATGCAGTCAGATCCCTCATGGTTGCTGAAAGAGTGTGAAAATCTCGTACGGATGGAGGGTCAACTTTATGAGGTCATTTCCTTTATTCTTTGGGTGAATGCCACAAAATTCATTGCTTCAACCATAGCCGCATCTGCTTTTAAAATGCCCTTAAGAGACTCCTTTGCTCTAGCCCTTGTTCTTGGTAATAAGGGGATCTTCGAGCTCGCCTACTTCACGTATGCGGTTGAAATAAAGGTACAATCAGTTCTATATTTCAATAAGAAGATTATTTATGCGGTTTATTCTTTTAACATCAAACTTATTAAATCAATGGACATCTTTAACAGCATGTAAGGCCCGAGGTTTTCACAATTCTAGCTACATTCATCCTCTTGAACTCTATCTTTATACCAATGGCCTTGGAGCTCGTCCATGACCCAAGCAAAAGATTCAAATGCTACAGAAAAAGGAATTTGGTAATCTTGAAAGACGGCGCAGAGCTCCAGTCTCTTGTGTGCATCTACAAACCTGATCACATAACTTGGATGATCAAACTTTTGGAAGCTTTTAACCCATCAAAAGATTCTCCTATGGCGTGCAACATACTCCACCTCATCGAGCTTGTGGGTCAAGCCAGTCCTATGTTCATTTCCCACCAGTTGCAACAACCAGAGCCCGGAAGTACTTCTTGTTCCGACAATGTCATAAGCTCCTTCCGTCGCTTCCCCAAAGAATTCTTTGAATATACATCACTGGATATTTTCACTTCCGTCTCCATGCCCAAACACATGCATGAGGACATTTGTTGGCTAGCCTTATCTAGAAGCCTATCTCTGATTCTGCTTCCTTTCCACCGAACCTGGTCTGCTGATCGTTCCACGGTTATCTCCAACGATGATACGCTGAGAATGCTCAACCTTAACGTCCTCAGACGAGCCCCTTGCTCTGTTGGAATCTTCATCTATCGCAAACCCATCGTGGAATCTCATATTACTGAATACCATAACAAGGTACTGATATTACCAAAGTAAATTTATTTTAAAGGCCAATACTCTTTATCTATTTTGCCTATGTATATGTGGAAATAAAAATCCAAAATTTTATATTTGCAGTGTGTTAATGCAAACACCAAAAGCAAATGGAAAGATTTGTTTTTGTTCAGTTGCGTTTGGTGTTTGCATTTACAATATATATTTTTTTAAATGCACATGCAAATGGAAACAAAATGATGAATAATAGTATATATAATAACCTTATCAAGCTCTCATCTCTGCAGATATGTTTAATTTTCAACGGTGGAAAGGACGATAGAGAGGCTTTGGCGATAACGAATCGAATGAGACTGACGGAAAAACGGATAACCCTAACTATCATAAGATTCATCCCAACATTTTCAAAAATAGAGAACCAAGAGTTGGAGGAGACCTTCCAAATGGTTAGCCTGAAGGAGACCGTGACTAGCATTATCGGGTCCAACGCCAAAGAAAATGATGACTATGTGACATATACCGATAGAGCGGTTTCCGATGGATCGGACACCTCCAAAATCTTACGAGCAATGGCAAATGATTATGACTTGTTTATAGTCGGAAGAAGCAGCGGAATAGGTACTGAGGCAACTAACGGCATTAGTGAGTGGACAGAGTTCGATGAATTGGGACCCATTGGAGATTTATTAGCATCACATGAATTTCCTTCCGGAGCATCAGTCTTGGTTGTACAAAAACAAGAATACGTTCATCATACCAAAAGCCAAAGACAAAAATCTAAGTAATGTGAGATATGTTCAGTGCTCAGCTCTTTGATTTTGTGGTTGTCTACATCAAAAATTAGTTTAGGATGTATTAAATGTGTGAAGTTATGGAGTACAATTATTCGAGTTTCTTTTGAATATGATAACTTAAGGATTTTGATCGAATTTTGAATTAAACAAAAGTTATTTGAGTACTTTTGTTACTTCTTTAGAAAATGTATACAAGAATTTCAACCACCAAACATAATCTCACTGTTCTAACCCTGAAAAGTTAAATAACAAAGAGATGATATAATCCTCTTTGCAAGGCGTATAAGAAATATCATTCATGAGATTTTGTAATCAGTGTTTAGCAGTTCCTACGCCAGACTTTGCTGATAGTGAGAGCGACACATTTGAAAATCTGGTTTGTTATTCGCCTAGACAAACCAAGTGGGCCTTGGTCTAGTGATGGTTCCTAGAACTTTCCAAAGGTTGCGCTTCCTAGGATCCCTAACTATAGTTTCCCTTGTTATGACAATTCAAAAATAGATTCTCTTGTAATAACATGGTCTGTTTAACACACATAGTGAAATAGGAAACCGTTATAATTAATTTTTATTTTGAGGTCCAAGTGGATAATCATCTCATCATTGTCATCTTATTAAAAATGGCTAGTGTTTATTTAGAGTGTCCTAAGGAGATCATGTTATTTTAAAGCAATACAACTTACAAACGCCAAAAACAAAGATAAATCCTGCAATCACTATATTTAACCTCTGCTAGTTTTAGAGATATATATGGAATCTGTGTGAAATTCATTTGACCGGTCTTTTTAGTTCTTCTTTTCACTGGAAAACAAAGCATTTTCATTGAGAGTATCCGTACCAAATGGATGCGCAAAAGGAGACTTGGCACAAAGAGATGATGTGGGACGACCATGTGAAAAGAGCAGACATGGGGGATAAGATGATTTGCGATGTAACTCCACATATAATGTTGAACTCACACGGCGCGTGGGAAAAATTGGCTTCCGAATCTACGGGAATGCCATTCTGGGAGTACCCTCTTCCTAAACTAGAGATCATAATTCTCTCCACATTCCTATTTTGGCGTTTCTTTGACATCTTGTTCAAGAAGTTAGGTGTTCCTATTCCAAGGTTCACATCTATGATGCTTGTAAGTAATTTACGGGGTTCAAATACTTTAATTTGATTGGCTATGCTCGGATAATATAACACATTTTCTCTTGTTATTGTAGGTTGGGGCAGTCTTAAGTGAGGTGTTTCAGCCGATGCAAATGTCATGTTTTCGACACGTCTTGATCCCTGACAATTCTATACCAAAGGTTGCTGAGACCATTGGTACATTTGCTTTTGTCCTAAATTGGTTCCTAAGAGGTGTGACTACAAATGTTGGCATGGTCAAAAAGTCCAGAACTAAGAGTGTTGTAATTGGAGTCACCTCAATGATCATCCCATGGTATATCGGAAAACTCCTCTATTCATCTAGAGAGAAATCAAGTATGCTAACCATGACGAATAAAGAGTATGGTATTATAATATTCACCATGAGCATGACGCCCTTCACTTGCATCAACATGCTCCTTACAGACCTCAAGGTTGTTCACACTGAGTTTGGACAAATAGCTCAGTCTTCGGCAATGGTAACCGATGTGCTTGCTTTTTCCATGAGTGTTTGGGCTCACATTAGCCAAGATTATTGTTCTGGCGTGCGGATGGGATCTGCTTTTATGCTCTTCTTCGTTTTCTTGTACCTTGTGCGACAAGCCATGCTTTGGGTGATTAGACATACACCGGAGGGAGCACCTGTGAAGAACATCTATCTCTACATTGTTCTCTTGCTAGCTTACTTGTCTTACCTTTACTGGAATCACTTCTTGTTCTTCGGACCGCTAGGGGCATTTGTTCTTGGTTTGGCTATCCCAGACGGACCGCCATTAGGATCAATATTTATACAAAGATTCGACAGCTTCAACGAGGGCATTTTCTTACCCCTCTTTGGATCACTTACCATGGTGAAACTAGATTGGTCATTTCTACTAAAGGAGTTTGGAGATGGAAAACATCTCCATGGACATATCTCTGAGTGTTTTTCATTCCTTTTTGTCTTATACGTAGCGAAATTCGCGACTTCCTTCTTCTCCGCTGTAGCTGCAATGATGCCTTTGAGAGACTCAATTATCCTAGGTTTCATTATGGGCACCAAGAGTAGTTTCGAGTTGGCTTACGTACTCTACGCCTTCCAAAAAGACGTAAGAATTTTGTTGCTACTACTATTATATAATTATACTCATCTTAATTTGTATATCTCCATTTTATTATTTCTACGTCTTTAAACAGGCAATTAGTCTGGAGATTTTCACGCTCATGGGCATATACATTCTCGTGAACTCTTTGTTAACACCAATGGCTATACATTTTTTGAATGACCACTCAAAGAGATTTTTGTGTTACGAAAAAAGGAGCTTAAAACAAAAGTCGGAACTACAAACGCTGATTTGCATCAACAAGCCTGACAACATAACATCCATGATCAACCTTCTAAGAGCTACTTCACCATCTAAAGACTCTCCAATGACATGTTGTGTTCTCCACCTACTTGAGCTAGTGGGTAAAGCTACTCCCACGTTTATCTCCCACCAGCTTCAAAAACCAAAGCCTGGAAGCCGGTCTTACTCCGAAAATGTCATACGCTCTTTCCAATTGTTTCAAGAGATTCACCAAGACCACACTTCTATACACATGTTCACCTCCTTAACTTCCGCTAAAGAGATGCATGAGCACATTTGTTGGTTTGCTCTTGATAAAAGTTCAAATATAATTCTCCTCTCTTTTCACCGCACTTGGGGGGCTAATGGGAATGTCGTTATCTCGGACGATCAAACCTTGAGAACTCTTAATCGTAACGTCCTAAAACGAGCACCTTGCTCTGTCGGAATCTTTGTTTATCGCAGTCCAATATGGCAGATCAAATCCATAGAATCTCCATGCCGTGTACGTATTTCTGCATTCTACATCGTTTTTTTGTTTGTTTTTTGGATAACGAAAGAAATCCATAGAACTTAACATTCTTTCATTCTATTGCTCACTTTATCTAAGAAAAGATGTTGGATCATTGATTGTTAGACAAATGAATGCAGGTGTGCTTGATTTACGTGGGAGGGGACGACGACAAAGAGGCCTTGGCATTAGCAGACCATATGAAAGGTAACAAACAAGTGAGTATAACGGTGTTGTGTCTGATCCCTATGTCTCAATCCGACGAGAAAAACGAGTGGAGCCAGAGTCAAATAGTAGACATGAACCGCGACAAAGAGGAGAGGCCTCGAGATAACTCCATCATGTACATTGATTGGATGGTGGCGGATGGTAGAGAAAGTTCCAAGATTCTGCACTCGGTGGCTTATGACTATGATATGTTTTTAGTCGGGAGAAATTGCGGGATTGGCACTGCGGTCACCAAAGGACTCGGGGATTGGATGGAGTTTGACGAGCTTGGAGTCATTGGAGATTTGTTAGCATCTGAATATTTTCCTTCTAGAGCCTCTGTCTTAGTCGTCCAATAACAAGAATGAATAGCATTTTTTCTAAAGTTAAATTAGCTTCAATCTTGTTTTCTTTTCCTTCCCCCTAGAATACACATGTATTGGGGGGGGGGGGGGGGGGGGGGGGGGGGGGGTGGGGGGGGGGAAAGAGATGTACCTAGAACATATATACATGAAACAAGATACGGAATTTTATTTATTTTTTATTTTTCCAAAAACTAAATAAGTAAAAACCAAACAATTTCCTTTTATTAAAAAGGTAGATAGAACTTTTCCATTTCTTTGATATTCTCACGGGCATTGTTGGGAGAAAGGGGAGAGTTCCATTTATGTTTCTTGCCTTGGTTAATTTTGACATGATTTCAGTTGAAAGTGGCCAGATTGTGATCACTGATATTCTTTGTAACATGTTGAGAACCGTTATTGCCACTACTCCCGAAGATTTGGTCGCCATTGTCTATCTTGCGGCGAATGAGATTGCCCCTGCTCATGAAGTAACATATTTGGGAATTGTTGAAGGTTCCATTATCAAGGCAATCTCTGAAGCTTTTGATAGAACTGAGGCGCTGGTTAAGAAGCAGAATACGGTAAGTTATATAATCCAATATGTTTATTTATTTAATTAATTAATTATATTAAATAATATTGGTATCCTAAAATCTAAAGCCAATATCTCACTAAAACAATTTTTGCTTTTGTCACTTAAGGATCCTATCTAAATTTATGTTTCCTTTCTACAATACAAAAAAAAATCGACTTCTCATATCCACTTTCTGCAGATTTTAAAGCTTTTCCGATGAATTCTCTGATTTCTTTCAGTCCAAACAAATTGCATAAATAGTCGCCTGCCCTGCCAAATTAGCGAGTCGTTTGTGAGCCTTTTCTGATGCAAAATCAGTTGATTCATTCTCTCTTTCTTTTTTTTTTCATAAAAAAACCTCAATTTAATGCCGCGAGTTCCTTTCGAGTGTGTTACATTTCTTCGAGGTTGCAACACATGTTCTCTCTAAAACCCTAAGTTCAAGCTCTTTTTCCTTCTTGTTCTTCTCATCTAGACTTTTTCCTTCTCACCGTGGTGTTGATGCTAGCGATTCGATCATCGAATAACTTCCGATGCATACATTCTCTCTGTACTAAAACCCAATTTTCTCAATTCTCCTCCGTCTTGCTGTCTTTCAGCCGCCAATTTTCCCCCTTGCGTCTTAGCTCGTGCCACAGAGCAATGTCTTCTTCTCGCCCTTCCGCGTTTGACGCTCTCATGTCCAAAGCTCGCGCATCCGCTAAGAAGAAGACGCCCCAGGCATCTACTTTGTCTCGCTCGCCTAACAAAAGGAAAATCGCGGAAACCCAAGACGCTGATTTGGCCAAAACTATTGTTCCGCTGGAGCCTACTTCTGATTCCGCTGAACCCAGATCGGATATGCCGTCAACTGCGGAAGACTCAAAAAACGGAACAAAAAAGTCAAGGGCTTTGAGCCAGACGGATAAAATTGACGAACTGAAGAGCAAAATTGGATTGCTGAAGAAGAAGCCTGGCGATTTTTATCCGGAAAAAGTGTCTTGTTGGGAGAAAGGGGAGAGAGTTCCGTTTATGTTTCTCGCCTTGGCTTTTGATCTAATTTCAGTTGAAAGTGGCCGGATTGTGATCACTGATATTCTCTGTAACATGTTGAGAACCGTTATTGCCACTACTCCCGAAGATTTGGTCGCCACTGTCTATCTTGCGGCGAATGAGATTGCCCCTGCTCATGAAGGGATAGAATTGGGAATTGGTGAAGGTTCCATTATCAAGGCAATCTCTGAAGCTTTTGGTAGAACTGAGGCGCAGGTTAAGAAGCAGAATACGGTACGTTATTAGTTGCTTTATATAATCCAATGAGTTTCTCTGACGGAATGTGTTTGCTATAATTTTAGAATAAGGAAATCAGCACTTCTGAAATTGAACTGGAAGGTCTTTTTTGTTGTTTATTGTATCACTACTTGATTTATAGGAACTGGGAGACTTGGGGCTTGTAGCAAAAGGAAGCCGTTCGTCTCAGACTATGATGTTCAAGCCCGAACCACTGACTGTTGTCAAGGTTTTCAATACATTTCGACAAATTGCTAAGGTACTTAAAAGCCATTATTTGTTTCTGGCTTTTGAATGGTTGAAATATTGGTTATGCGTTGAATGAGATTCAATCAACCTTCTTTTGCCTGACTGCTAAAGAGATGAGTGGGACTATTTCATGTTAATTATCGCAGGAAAGTGGCAAAGATAGCACCGAAAAGAAGAAGGATCGAATGAAGGCACTTCTTGTGGCAGCAACAGACTGTGAACCTCTTTACTTAACTCGTTTGCTTCAGGCATGCAGCTCAAACATCACAGTTTTTCCTGCTCATTCCTTTGGTATCCTTATTCAGCTGAATTTACCTTCCAGGCAAAATTGCGGTTAGGGTTCTCAAATCAGACGGTCTTAGCTGCCTTGGGACAAGCTGCTGTATATAATGAAGAGCACTCAAAACCACCCCCAAATACCAAGTCTCCTTTAGAAGAGGTTTGCCTTCTCTTTTAGTTTTTGTATTTCTCCTTTCTATATAAGAATCCATTCTTTCTGAGTTCTGTCAGATTATTAGAATCCATTCTTAATTGTGGCTTTAGGCTCTCTATGTAGCATTTTTCTATAGGCGTCAGAATTTACCTCCTATGCAATTCTTTTTTTTGTTTTAAATAATTTTTTTAATGCGTGTAGCTTTACGTCCTTTACACTGCTTTCCTGAATTCATCCTTCTGCTCTGTTCTTGTAGGCTGCGAAGATTGTTAAACAAGTATTCACTGTACTTCCTGTCTATGACATTGTTGTTCCTGCTCTTCTAACTGGTGGTGTGTGGAATCTTCCTAAAACTTGTAACTTTACGCTGGGTGTTCCAATTGGACCCATGCTTGCAAAACCAACAAAAGGTGTAGGCGAGATACTGAATAAATTCCAGGACACTGTTTTCACATGCGAATACAAATATGATGGAGAACGTGCACAGGTGATATATCGGTGTCTACTTAAATTCGATGAATGCTATCCCTAGAGAGGCGTTATTTAAATATGCCGTTAAATTTGGCTTATAATCAATTACTGCAGGTACATTATATGGAGGATGGTACATTCGAGATATATAGTCGAAATGCTGAAAGAAACACTGGGAAGTACCCCGATGTTGCTCTTGCTTTATCAAGGTAAGAGTTCTGGTGTACCTTGTTGAAAACATGTGAGAGAGCCAATTTTTCCACTGAAGCTAGTGAATCTTCTCTATGCAGATTAAAGAAGCCCTCTGTGAAATCTTTTATTCTGGACTGTGAGGTTGTCGCTTTCGACAGGGAGAAAAAGAAAATTCTTCCATTCCAGGTAACTCATATGCGAATAACAATGTTCTGATATTCAAGTATAGTTGCAATCTCCAATTCTGTCTATTCATTTGAAGTATGATATTTTAAAGATCTGCCAGAGAAATGTTGACGTGAACATTTTAGTTTTCTTCTTGTTAGCCAATGAATTATCAAAATAAGCATAGCTGTACTAATGCTCTTTAAGATCAGATTTTCCGGTGTTTACACTGTATAGCCAATAATTTTGCCAACATTACTGAAAAAGCAGTTATGGATATTTTATGGCACCTTTCACGGAAAGTGCCGGTGATACCCCTAATTTCTGCTTGTCAGATCATGCTTAAGTTTATTGTTGTTGGTGTGAAGAGTATTGTTGAAGTATATCAATTGTTGTAATATTACTCTTTTTCACCTGCAGATAGTTAATTTTACTTTACCTGAAGCTAGCTACTTTAATATTGACTTGCTGGCTAGTTTTTTTTATATATATATATATTTTTTTCTCCAGATTTTGAGCACTCGAGCCCGTAAAAATGTGAATGTCAATGATATCAAAGTTGGCGTATGCATCTTTGCTTTTGACATGTTATATCTAAATGGCCAACAACTTATCCAGGAGAATCTTGATATTCGCCGAGAGGTGAGCCAGTAAATCATAAAAAGATTTTTTGTCTTTGGTTTCATTAAGTAATTGTTGTAAAAATATGTAATCATTTGTGTGCACCTTGCTTCTAGCAGAAGCTATACGATTCATTTGAGGAAGATCCTGTGTATTTCCAGTTTGCGACTGCTCTAACATCCAGTGATATCGATGAAATACAAAAGTTTCTTGACGCTTCTGTTGACATTGGGTATATATCTTACACTTCTCTCTAACAAGTGGAGTAATTTAGCATCCTCTCTGTAGTAGTATCTTTAACCTTCACCTGCACTCACAGAAAATTAGAGATTCTGGCACGTTTAAGGATATGATATGTTAGCAATTTGACCATTCCTGTAGTGAATTCCTTTCTCTTACTTATTTCACCATATGACATTGACCTCAGCCTCGTTATCACTGTGCTGTATCAATTTTTCATTATGTGTTCTATGGATGAAAATTGTGATTTGAGCAATTTGGCCCATGCCTGTGTGAATGCTCTGCGTTCCTATTTCTCCATGTTACATTGGCCTTTACCTTGTTATATTCTTCATCTATATATGTTCTTTTGCAGCTGTGAAGGTTTAATCATTAAAACATTGAATTCAGATGCTACCTATGAGCCTGCAAAGCGATCAAATAATTGGCTAAAACTGAAGAAAGACTATATGGACAGGCAATTTCTCTTAAAAAATTGGTTTAAAACTTGAAATCCGAGTCCTTTACTGACCATAGGGTTACATATGCAGCATTGGAGACTCTGTGGATCTTGTACCAATTGCTGCTTTCCATGGTCGTGGCAAACGCACAGGTGAAAACCATTTAAACTATATTGGGTGCTGCATTTTCACCCTTCATGTTGTTAACAAAGCTACATGCTTTCCTTCTAGGTGTCTTTGGTGCATTTTTACTAGCTTGCTACGATGTTGATAAGGAAGAATTCCAGAGCATTTGTAAAATCGGTCAGTCTTAAGCACCTTTGCATTTCATTCTTCAGTTTCTCAAGTTTCTTATACCTTGATTTTACGGTTCGGGCTACTAGGTACTGGATTTTCTGAAGCCGTGCTTGAGGAGCGGTCTACCAGTCTTCGATCTAGAGTGATTGCTACTCCAAAAGTAGGATATTTCTTTCTTCTCTCTGGCCTTTTTTATTGCTGCAATATCATGCCTGAGTTCTTGTTGATTGTAATGATTCAAATATCCAGCAATACTACCGAGTTGGAGACAGCCTCAATCCAGATGTTTGGTTCGAGCCCACTGAGGTAGGATTATGTTTGCTTGGACAAATATCTGCAAAATCTTGTCGTTTATTTAACAGCTTCGATATGCTTGCTTAAAGGTCTGGGAAGTGAAAGCAGCTGATTTGACAATTAGCCCCGTGCATCGTGCAGCTACTGGCATTGTGGACCCTGATAAGGTTTATCATTATTTGACGTATTTTCTTCTTTATCATTTTTGGTTTGGACCTATCTGCTGGTACATAATTTCTTAAAAACCATTGAGCTATTTGATTTATTTATTTTTGTGATAGACAGGGAAATTGTTACCCTACTGACTGTTTGAATTTTGTTTTGTTAAAAGGGAATTTCTCTACGTTTTCCTCGTCTAGTCCGTGTACGGGAAGACAAGAAGCCAGAGGAAGCAACATCATCTGACCAGGTGAAGTATCATCCTAAGCACAGTCATATGTTTTCAATACTGGAAAGACGAGAGCAGGCTGTTTTTCCCTTTTTCTAAATTTCAATATCGGCTGCATATTTTCAGATTGCTGATATGTACCAAGCTCAGAAACACAATCATCCAAGCAATGAAGTCAGAGGTGATGATGATTGAACAACTGTAATTTTGTCTCAGATATTTCCTCGTATGTTGTACTACATTGCTCCTAAAATAGCTAAAATGACGCACATCTTGTGTTTTGAGTTTTCAACCCTAACTGCTTAGGAAAAAACAGTTATTAGAGAAAGTTAAATGAGAGGTTGTGGAGAAAATGTTGCCACGTTAATCAGTATACAGCCATTGTCACATGGTAGAATAGAAATCAAATGTGCAAATATAATCAAGGCAAGGGTAATTATACCATTTCCTTGTTTTTGCGGTGACAAAGAGCCAAGCCATAATGCCCTGGAATAAACATGTTCTGTTTGTCATCACTGAGCTGTCTAGGATTGAATCGTTGAGGGAAAATTACAAAAAAAAAAAAAAAAACCCAGCTTATAAACAAATTTTGAGAGTTCATAATACTGTGACTGGAGAAGACCCACTTTTCTCAACAAAAAAAAAGGCGAGAGAGAAGCAAAAACCTAGATCGCGATCCTCTTCCTCTCCGGCGTTCGACGATGGT